>JBBPJU010000049.1:0-55537 GCA_038088875.1 Austroboletus festivus | reverse complement strand
GGCATCGGCATCCCAATTCCATTCTTCTGTGAACGACAGTTCTACTGCCATGTCTTCTTCAGCAAAGGTCAAAGAAAAAGATGGTTGGTCTAGCAGTTCCAGGTATGGAGTGGGAGGTCATCTCCATCATTCCATAATAGGAGAAGGATTTGGAGGTTGAATATATCCTTGATTAGGGCAAGGATAAGGGACATAAATAGAGAACAAAATGGAGGTGTGAGAGGTGAGATTGATATCATCAGAGTAGAGGTCAAATCCAATTTGAATGATGAATCTCAAAGTTATTAAAATTGGAAGGGGGGGTTGTCTGTAAGGTAGAAAAAAGGGGAGAGAATTATTGATGATAAGGAATGGAATGTTGGATTTAATAGTGATAGGGGCAGTTACTAATGGTGCAGTAACAGCTGTGGGTTTTGATGTGTTCTTGGATATAGTGTCTTTTTCTTTTTGTTTCAAAGATGGAAATGTGAGAGAATCATTGGGTATAGTGGGTGGGTTTTTCTTACTTTAGAGAGAATTTGTAGAAGTCGCAGTGGGTGGTGGGTTGTTTTGTCATGGGAGTCTGTATCATTTTTTATAGGTTCTCAAAGTTTTGTCAGCATGGGTGAAGTTATTTTCTAATTCTCAGGTATTCTCAGCAGTACTGTATCCTTTCCATTTAACCAGGTAGGATCTGCATCCCAGATGTCCCCTGTGATTTAGAATGGCTTCAATTTCATATTCCTCATTGTCACCTATGACCTCAGGGGATGGCGGAACATCCACAATCCTGTATTCATCATTTTGAATGAATGGGAAAAGAAGAAAGGCATGAAATATGTTATGGATTTTCCAGTTTATGGGTAAATCCAATTGGTATTTCACCAGTGAGAGTACTTTAGTGATGGAGAAGGGTCTGTTACAATCTCTGATCAAGATTACCTAGAACATAGGAAGGATTGTTTCTGCACCACATGTTGATTGTGGATGGGGAATGGATACAATGTTGATGAGTTAGACCCACCTTTGGAGGAGGAACTGGCCTGGCCCCAAGCTGATGAGTGGATGGGATAGTGAGTGGAGAGTTGAACAATGAACTCCTTGTTTCCTTTCTCAATACCCAAAAGCTGAGTTCTAACTTCCATCTCAGTATTGGGAACACTTTAGATTGTTGATCTACTTCAGATCTTCTCTCAATGACCTCACCATTGATGTACCAATATTTCAGCTCTCCTGATGGAGGCCTCGTTGCTTTATCTTCCATTCCTTGTATCCAGTGTATTGAGCATCACCAACCCCTTTTTCATTTACCTTATCCTTGGACTACCTTGTTTTCTTGCCTCATGTGAGGTGTAGCATTTGTGGATCTTGATCTGCAGTGCCTCTTCCTTTCCATATAGGATCTATACCATAGGGGATCACTATAAATATGGTAGCCATTTGTACTTGTAACCCCAGCTAGATCTACACAATCACAAGTGTAGTGTTTAGTTTTCTCAGTGTGAAAAAGTCACTGTAGCGAACCTTTACCAAGGATCTCTACTAGTCTTCATGCTACTATTGAGTGCATGCTGCAATAAAGGATCAGACTAGGTGTCATGCTTGTCAGCATAACAATAGTAAAGCAAAAATGCCCTCTTTTCTCTAAGTGCCATAGGAAGACAAGACTAGACTTTACTGAGAGTCATCAACACTGGACTATAGAAGACTGGAAGCAAGTTATTTGGTCAGATAAGACCAAAATCAATCGCATTGGATCAGATGGTAGAAAGTGGGTGTGGAATAAAGCAGAAGAGGACCTCAGTGATAGGCTTGTAAAGGGAACTATTAAATTTGGAGAAGGTTCTTTAATGATGTGGGGGTATATGACTTGGGAGGGAGTTGGAATGGCTTGCAAGATTGATGTTAAGATGGATGCTGACCTTTATATGCAGATTCTGAAAGATGAACTTTAGCAAACCTTGAAGTATTATGACAAATCTCAAGAAGATATTATTTTCCAGCAAGACAATGATCTCAAGCACACTAGCAAGAAGGCCAAGAACTGGTTTTCTGACCATGAATTTGAGGTGATGGGTTGGCCTGCTCAGTCTCCAGACCTAAATCCCATAGAACATTTATGGTTTCTGAAGGCTAGCAGAGTATTTAAAGCCATCCAAGGGAATATTGGAACTTTGGGAGCATACCCAGGTAGAGTGGGATAGGATTGGGGTTGCAGAATGTCAAGAGTTGATTCAGAGTATGCCTAGGAGGATTCAGGAGGTGATTAAGGCAAAAGGAGGATATACCAAGTACTAGTTTGTAACATTTATAATATCAGCAACAAAACTGTTGTAATGAGTAACCTTGTTTAATTAACGCATATTGTGGGAACCAGTGATCCAAATCACATGACCTTAGAGGCAAAGTTATAGCCAAGGGTATGTACAATATTTATCTTCACCAAACCAAAGCATGATTTGTCCATGTGTTTGCAGTGTGCTTCATGCACTGTGTTAGGGTTAGGCATTGCAACAGTTTTGTTGCTCACTGTAGCTGTACCTGGATAGTTTACTGTTTCTCAAGAGAGTTCAAGTGTGACAGATTCTAGCCCTGCACCTCCTTCTATCCACTGAATTCATCAACACTTGACAATCTATCCTTTCCATTTGTGTCCAGTACAGACCTCAGCTTGCTAGAGAAGATCTCATCATCACTTAATGACTAGGCCTTCATGTCTTGCATTCAGTATCAGTGTGCACAGCCTTATTTCCAATTCCACTTTAAAGATGCTTCTCTTCTTCATTGAACCTTATCCCATTTGGATAAGGTAGTGTCTTTCCAACTTGGAGATTCCCTGATTGGAAACACTTTCCCATCACTCACCATTTATGTATATAAGTACCCATGTACAGTAGTGTTATCCCCAGTTAGAATCTATGCAACCTTATGTGAAACTAGTTGTACCTTGAAATGGTGGATGGTTTATCATTTCTCAAGAGAGTCCAAGTGTGACAGGTTCTAGCCCTGCATCTCCTTCTATCCACAGAATTTATTGATGCCCAGCAGTCCATTCTTTCCATCTGTGTCCAATATAAATCATGCCTCACTAGAGAAGATCTTATCATTGCTCAATGGCTAGGCCTTCAAGTCTTGTGTTCCATATCATTATCTCATTGATAGATATATTCTGCTTCTTTATAGATGACACAAGATCATTGCCATATGCATTGCCATGCACTGGTTTGCACTGGCTTCCATTTGATATTTATTATTAAGCACTTATGATTGGTTGCTGTCAGAACCGTACCTCTCTACCTCATACTCTAGACCCAATGGAGCCTCTCAAGCTCATTTGGGGGTTTCAGGTCTTCTCTGATCTAGGAGGTCAGATGTTCAGGACAACTCCTGTGGTATATTGACAACTCCGAAGGAGGAGCATAGGAAGTTGAGGGGGAGGACAAGAAAGTGACCAGGGAGTGGACTGGAGGTCTGAGAGATGAAAATGAGGTGGAGTATAAAGCAGGGGGGGTGTGGAATCGGTGCAGGACTTATATGTCACACCCTTGCAGGTTCATGTTCCATGTATTTAGAATCAGGGGTAAGGAGGTCATGGGGTCAGAGATAAGTCATGTGACCAGGGGTAATGATAAAGTCTGATTCAACTCCAGGAAGTGTTCGAAGGCAACTTCCACAGGAGAGCAAATGAGGTTCAGAGAATGAAGGAGCAGATGACCAGAGGAGTTAGAAGCCTAATGTGCTCAGAGTATAAGGTGAGGGGTTGTATTTCTAGTTGATATTCATACTAAGGATTGTACAAGAGATATCCGAACTTATATATAAGACAGACAGGTATATATGGGGAAAAGTCTGGAGATGGGGCGAGAAGAAAGCCAGAAGCAGGGATATGGCTATGTAGGAATTAAGAAACATATCCTGGAGTCAGAGGACTTTCAAGGATAAGCAAGGTACTAATACATAAGGGGAACAAGGAGAGAGCATAGAAAAATGCTACTAGGTGCTTACTATAGCTGAAGCTGTGCTACACATGGACTGTGGGAATTCCAAAGGTTCCAGAAAGGACTGGAATTGGAGTATAACTGGTTAGGATCCTAATCAGAGTTGAACTGGGTTAAACATTGGAACATCGGAGTATAATCAGAGATGGTTAAAGATGATGAACATAGCTCAGGATGAGGGCAGAGGCCAGGAGGCAAGTCAGGGAGATGGATGAGAGTTAGGAGACATGGATATGACAGTTGCCACAAGTGGCACCACTTTCATTTCCTTTTATTATATTGATATATCTTAAGACTCACAGATATATATGAATATCTTAATACTTTAGAGTATTCCTATTGGTTGTTCCTGTTTAGGCTAGACCAAACATGTACATACAGTAGGATAGTATATAAAGGCCCAAGTTACTAGATTAGATCCCCAGTTTAGTGGTCTTGAAGAATTCCCTCACTCTTAAGACTCTAGTAAAGGCTAGTTGAACTATTCTTATAAGTTTATATATTCAAGTCAAGCAAACTCCTATTGGCATCAAGGCCTTAAATACCAAACATCTCAAATTGTGCTTGGTCTACAGCCCTTTGGTTGGGTTATTAGATGCCACAACTCTTTTGAGGTTATTTTAATATCTATATTTTTATAATGTCTTCTTTTAATTGCTCACTATTTTTTCTAATAGATGCTTTACATTATAAATAAGTATATATATTAGTGGAAATAGTATACTATATATAGTAGCTAGTTTTAATATAATATTGTGTTTTTAATTTATTTGAATGTATGATTATATTATCTAGGGAACTTTAGAAGTATTACAACTCTATTTTATTTTGACTTTACAACAGTCATGTGACTTCTAGATCACATGCTCATGACATCACGACACCAGTCACATGCTCAGTCATGTGATCTGCATAATATCTTATTGAAACCTTTAGGCTTGATGTCTATAGAATACTAGATGGATTGCTAGTCAATCCCTATACTATTGAACTTAGTCCTTTTCCACATTTGTGGGAAGTACTTACTATTTATAGAAACCTAGATATCAGAAGATCTCCAATAGATCTCCTTTGAACCCTGAAACATGCAGCAAATGCATATTTATACCTTATATGTGCAGCATGCTGCCATATCCATCTCACAGAAGTATTCATTGCTTTTATCCTCATTGTCATATCCGTACCTCCGGTCCCCTCCCAGGCCTACTCTGACCATTTCCGGTCTCCCATCCTGTCGCCCTATTATTCCCCTCATCATTCCCGTGCGGAATCACGGACTTCCCACGATCACGCTTGCAGCACAGCTCCGGCTATAGGTAGTGCCTGGTATTGTCACTTAGGCTTTTCCTTTACAGTTTAGTTCCTCGCTTATTCCTATGCTGTTCCGGAGCCCCTTGGCTCCGGGATATGACCCTTACATTTTGCACAGACTTTACTCTACCTTCGGCATTCTATTTTCCTTTTGTTCCGGACATTCTTACATACATACTTCCCGCTCCGTATATAAACTCTGCTACCTCCTGTATGTTTCCTTAGTTCGTATATCGAATTTGTCCACCCTCCTGTTCGCTCATCCGAGCACCTCTGTTCTCACCTCTGATCTCCGATCCTCGAGGACGGGCTTGTCAAGAGCGCGACACATAAGTCTTGTGCTGAAGTCCTCACCCATCCGTTACCCTAAGTACTTCCGTTACGATCTCCGTCCGGACTACGGTCCACCCTTACCCTAACCCCTTTACAAATACCCTTTAGCCCCGGAACTCCTCGGAGAACGATCCGGAGAATCAGGACTTGACACTCATTGAAGATGCATGTTGAACATGCTTGAACCTCATATATTTAATCTCTGCAGGCTTCTCCTTCTAAACTTCTATTCTATACCTGCAGAAGTATAGTATGCTTTAATTTCCTTTTATATTCCATATTCAGGATCTAATCCTATCGATGGATATGATCCGATCTTATCTATGACCCATCTTGACTTTAGATGGGTACAGGGCATATGCATTGCCTTGCACTGGTATACACAGGTTCTATTTGATATTTAACTGAAACCATTATGATTGGCTGCCATAAGTGGTGCCACTTTCCTTTTATATATATCTTACTGAATATATCTTAAATCCCTAGATATTTATGAATATCTTAATACTTTAGAATATTCCTATTGGTTATTTCTGTTATGGTAGAATCAAACATGTACATACAGTAGGATAGTATATAAACATCCAGGATCACAGAGCTAGCTCTCCAGTTCTGAAGTCTTGAAAATTCCCCACTGAAGAGATCCCCTATAAGAATACCCTTAAAACTGGGTCTTTTCTCTATATCCCTTTACTCTGGTAGTAGTTGTGGCTCTGGTGGTTAGGCTGACAATACAACTCTTTTAGGTTGTTTTAAGAAGTGACTGTGTGACTCTAGAAGTTACTATCATACCCTAGGGCACTCTGAAGTTACACTATCACATTTTGGAATACTTTGGAGTTACATTATTATTATCTGTCATACTCTGAAAGGTATCTATCATAGTCTGTTCCAGTTGCTCTAGTCTGGGATAATCTAGGAATCTTAAGATAGTTAGGTACCTTGTTGTGGGAGCTATCAGACTCTATCATACTAGATAGACCTAGTCAAATCTAGCCAGCTCTGAATGGATGAAGGTAAGTTTGCAGATATTATTATTCTATTTAAAAAAAAACACCTATAGTTATTACTTCTAGTAGAAAGCTTTTCACACTCATGGGAGTGGTACCTCATATACAGCCTCTTCTTATTTCATATTGATATTTTAAAGGCTGCATATGTCTTTTTATTTTATATTTATTTCTATATTAAGATATTTTTCTATATATTTCTATCTCTCTTGCAAAATAGTTTTTTCTTTGTTCTCTAAATATGATAGCTTATTTAAGCTTTGTATTTAGTATATAAAAGTGCCTATTGTGTATATTAGAGCTTTAGCTAAATTCTACATAAATTTATATGAAGTCTCAGCTACATATATCTTGAAAAGATAGATAGTTTATCTTTTTTTAAAAGAGTTATACTATGAATTCAGTTAAATTTTTACCTTCATCACTGTAAGCACATCACCTTTGCAAAGCAAGTTATTCTTTCTAACTGCATCTACTATGAATTACAGCTTAAGAAACTAGATTATTATATCTCTTACTAACTTTATACCTTATATTTTATAACAGCAATATTCTTTAATTATTTCTGTCTTCTTTCATCTCATTGCCAGTTCTCTGCTTTTCTAATGGCAGCTTTGCCCTTCTCTTTTTCAGATCCTTTACCATTATCCTGCCTAATCTATGGTAGTATCTCCTGCCTTCTTGACCTATAGTAACATCTATCACCTTCTGATACTTGATGATGTTCCTCATATATCTCTATCTATCATCAGCATCTTTTTTTATTCTAAACACCTCTTCTTTCTGTTGTATCTTTCTTAAATCTTATCTTTACTCTTTTTCTATTCTACTTTCTTTCTAAATATTCTGACCACTAGAAGGGCTATACTCCAGCCTATCTGGCTAAAGCATAACAAAACTCAATTTCTTCATCAATATTTAATTCTTTACTTATATCTGCTTTATATTTCTTTTCAAAGTTGATTTTAAGCTTATTAAATATATTGGCATTTTTAAGATCTGATTTTTCCTAATCTGATAGTAGTGTGATATTATCTTGTATAGAATGCTTTATATCTAAGCTAACTGCAGCCTTGATTAATAGCTTTATAAATAATTTTTTCTAATTTCATAGTTCTAAGATATTAAATGGCAATATAACTATAATCTTCTTTTATTAATTTTTATGTCAGCTCTAACATCTCCAACCACTTTTTTCCTTATGAAGCTACATGTAACTTAACAAAATAAATCATTTGTGCATTTTATCTTTTTTTTTGCAGTGCATCAAATTTTTTAGGAGAAAAATCATCTAACTAAAGAAAATCTACTTATCAAACCACATAGAGGGTGGCATTAATATCATAGCTACATAGTTTCCACTACTCTGAAATGTATTGTTGTGCTGTAAAAACTTGATGAATCAATTAGATGCTTTAACTGTCCTCAACTGTAAATTGTCATTGTAGTTTGTTAAGTGTCATTGTTGCTTAATCATCAGGCTCTGCATATCAGAACTCGGAGCTGGATTGGAACTGCTCCAAGTCAGCCACCTCCACAACCAAGTGTCTAGTACATTGTGGTATATGTAGTGGCCGTATACGTTATACAATAATAATATATATTTGCTCCCTAATTTGCGCGACATTTTCACCACTATTATACTCTATTGCTAACGAATGTGGTGCGCATCGCCACGTTATTTGCGAGTATTTGGTAAACTATTACCGAACCCCAACGTTTTAAGTGAACGTGGCGACCCCGACGCGTTGGTTTGAGTCCCCAGCGGAAGTTGTGGTTCGCATATATAAATCTTGCCAAACGACGCGGCCAGTCTGTGACTAGGTCTCTCCACGGTCTTTGTGTCACTTTCGTAATGGGTTAGTCTTACATCCCTTGCATATTCGCCTCCCCTCACTCGTATCGTTGCAGCAACCCTCACCGTGTTCCCTATGCGTTCACAGCTGTCCTCCCCGCTTGCCGCATCCTCCCACAGTTCCGTTGCCGTTCCACCAAGACCACTGCCACGCCGCAATCCCCATTTCACACTCTCCCGCCCTCTCCGACCGTTTGCCTCCATATCACAAAACACCTCTCCATCGTCCATGAAGCCTGTCAAGCTCATTGAGCCTCCCCAGAATTTCAAGACGGCTTTCATCCTAGACCTCACTCAGGGAGAGTTCAGTCGCCAGGACTGACAGGGATCTCTGTCGCGTTCTTACTACGTGAATATAGATTTTCTTGGGTCACCTTATGCACTCGCGCCGTTTCGCTACTAGGTTACCTTTTTCGGGTCCCTTCCGTGTTTATTGGGTGTCACTCTTATTGTTTTATTAGATTAAGTTCCTTATGTTGCAACATTTCTAGAGTTCCACGTCCTCCGTGTCCGGTTTCACCTGCTCTCTCCTTTGCCAACTCATATGTAGACACGTGCCAAGTGGTGTCAATATTGTAATTCTTGCGAGGTCACTTGTTTCTCGCCACCCAAGTACAATTCTAGGGCTACGGTATGACGAATCGTGGTGACGAACGGAGTATAGTTTGGAATCCATTGCGTTTAAATAAATTTAGAAAAGGTTTCCTTTTTTTTTTTTTCCCTGAAGGTCAGCGTGACCCACGTCAACAGAGGGACATGTGTACTCGTAGTACCTATCAGCGGTCGAGGCAACATGTGGATTTAATTCGGTATATGGTCGCAATAAACTCAAGCATTAATCGAACGACTTTTCCGCCAAGTTCCATTGAGCAGCCGACAACGAGGCAGAGGCATGTTGTGAACCTAACTTTAATGATCAATACTAGGTCTGCTGTGGCAGAACACTAGTGCATTAATTACCTGGTATCATCTTGCTCGTCTTCCACCATTTCGATTCGCCCGTATGGCTAGACAAGTACCAGATAGTTTTTCCCAGATCGCTCAAAATGATACTGGGACTCGACCTTATCCAAAGTTATCATTCTTGCTCTGTTCCTGTGGCAATAAGCTCTGCAAAGCGATATTCGGAACAAATAAGATCGGCAAGTCATGTCATCTCGCACCGCGTCGGCTCTCCACTCGGGACAGAGAGATGGCAGGAGTTTACCAGTCTCATAGCGTCTTGGAACGACGCGTCTCAAAAAGGTCGGAGGTAGATGTGATCCGACCATCCACCCGCCATATAGCTTGTCCGCTAGACTATATGAAGATGGCGGGCATTTTACGTACGGGAGAGCGTGCACTCTTGCGTCGTTGGGATAGAGACGAGCGCAGACAATCATTCGGTCAAACTACGGTCTGTGACGTAGTGGTGCGCTTATCGAGGATCAAAACTCTGAGAGTGTGCGGAGCTCTGCCGTTGGCTGATAGGATGTTGGAAGAGAACAAGGAAGGGGGATTGTGAGGAAATATAATTAGATAGGCTTTCCTGGTTTGGGGGGGAATTGTGACGAAAAAGGATTGAAGAGGATTGCGAGTGTTTTGAGGTTGTCCCATCAGCAAAACCTTTTTGCAGAATAGAAATAACGACGCTTCCAAGGAGCAGCAAAACACTTTTTCATCGACGCCGTCTTCTTTCTTTCCTCCTCCCCACTACATCTTCCTGCTCTCTCTCGGGCCGTTTTCGCCCCTTCATTTTTACGACCTTGCACGATTTTGCACGACATATTCTCCCTTTCATCCCCTTTCTTTTTCTCCCCATCCTTTCCATCTCTCCGCCTTCGAGCAAATCTGAGGTCCGCTCCCTATCCCTCCTCCCTAAATGAATCTCATCTCCCCTGCAGCCCTGTACCTTTCCCCCCAATCTTACACATCTTTTCTCTCTCCACACCACTTCCTCCCCTGTCGACAAGCTATGGACAGTTGGCGAGTAGCTGTCTTGGGTGATGGCGGTGTCGGTAAAACCGCACTCGCAGTCCAAGTAAGCATTCCTCCTCATATCATATCATCCCCGCTGATCAATATCTAGTTCACCCTAAACTGCTTCGTCGGTGAGTCGACGTATCCCATGCCTTTTTAATCCATTATCTCACTCCTTAATCGTAGAGGTACGATCGTCGTTCTCTTACTTCTCACCTTGTTTGACTTTTACTTCCTCAGACATATGACCCAACGATAGAGGATGCTTATAGGAAGCAGCTCATCGTCGACAACAAGATGTGTTTCGTCGAGGTCATTGACACTGCTGGACAAGGCAGGTTACTCCCTCGTTGATCAATCGTTAATCTCATCAATTCGTTAGAGGAGTATGCTACCCTTAGAGATCAATGGGTACGGTTAGTATCACAGACTATGCTTCCTTAATCACTACTCAAATTTCACTAGCGAGGGTCAAGGGTTTATACTGGTGTACTCGATCGCCTCACGCTCGACCTTTGAACGACTTGAGGTATTTCGACAGTCAATGCTCAAAGTAAAGCGCCAAAAGCCTATTTTCATGTTGGTGGGCAACAAGTGTGACAAGACTTATGAGCGTGAGGTATCACGTGAGGAAGGCATCGCACTCGCGCGAACGTTTGGATGCGAGTTCATGGAGACGTCGGCCAGGACCGCGTATAACGTGGAGCTACTTTTCACGAATCTCGTTCGTGCACTGCGACAGACGAAACGACTCGAGGCTGGTGGATCCAACAGCAAGCAGGACCTACCAAAGGACCATATCAAGAAGAAGTGTGTAGTGATGTGATGGATATTCTAGGGTTTTCGGTATTTAGATTTCAGTCTCCTTTACCTCTCTCCGATGATACCTCCATCACCCTTTACTCTTCGCGACTCCATGGGTATGCATCCCATTCGTTTTTTCTCTTCTCTTCCTTTTTCTTCCGTTTGTCTACCCTTCCACTTCCTTTTCTTCCTTTTCCTTTTCAATTCTCCAGGCTGATGTCCCGCTTCTAACCACCTCGCCACATCATTTCGTCGTCTCACGCTGTGTCATACGCGATTTAGGTCTACGATGTATTTTGCAACGCATGGAAACACTCGTCTATACACTCAGACTCTCATTGTCATGCATTTATGTCTGCTTTTCAGGACGACTCATTCGTTCAAGGCCGATGTTGCTGCGGCGTGCTGCGCGGTCATGTCGTGTATTCATCCAAGTTTGGGCGCTTCCCAGATAGCCGCGGCTATAAAATGGTGACCAGAATGTATACCACTCACCGAGGTCGTGATGTCAGAAGACTTTGAGCTATACGTTTCAGAAACACCGGAATTACGGGTTAGGTCGATTCCTGATCAGGAGGAATTCGACGCACACAGGAGCGCGCTTCGGACATCTGAAGTCTTCCGTTCGCCTTGACTCTTTTTTGCTCTCTGGTCAGCTTAACTAAAATATGATTCCACAGGAAATATGTTCTTGTGCTGCGACCAGGGATATCACATCCTCAGCGCGTGCAACTCTCAGGACGCTGCCAAAGTCTTGGAGTTGAACGAATCCGCTCCAACGCTCCGTCTATTACTCAAATTACTACACTATCCACCACCCCCACCTTCTCTCTCTATATCTGCCCACCAGACACGTCAGATGGGGAAGCCGGCCTCAATGTACCAAGGAGCTTTCATTCCATTCCCACTGCTGCCGGACATGCTCCGATTGGCTGATAAGTACGACCTCTCCGAACCCCTCCGACGCACCCTCCACTCTCACTTGATTGCGAATGCTTCCACTCACCCCTTTGAAGTCTACGCATTTTCCACGAGGAACCATCTCAATGACGTTGCAGCAGAAGCGAGCGCATACCTCTTGCATCCGCCGCTTTCCACCTACTCTAAAGATCAAATCGCGCTCATTCCTTCTGCTTCCGCGTACCACGATCTCGTTCGGTTGCACAGTTACAGGATATGGCAGCTGAAATCCATTCTTTTGGGGGAGGATATTTTCCCTTTCGGATATGGTATATGTGTTACTCATCAAGAGGATGCCGTGCGAACATGGAATGACCACCGATTGCTACTCGCCACCAAGCTTGAAGCAGGTGGGATGTCCGTTGACGATTACTGAGAAAGATGGAATCGCTTATGCGATCGACTAGCCACTGACTTAGCGGCCGAAATGAGTACTCTCTTGAAGTCCAATTCATGCAAAACATGTCAGAAGGCTTGTTTGGCAGCAATCGAGATGCTCAGGGTAAAAATACTCATCACCACAAAATTATCACACTCGCTCACGAAACACCCAGTACAAGTGTAATCGGATCCCCAGAACCATTGATTATTTGCCACCACAAGAGGGTAACTAAGGAATAGCGTGAACGTGATCCTACTCGGGCTAGAGATGGTGTATTTAGCGGCCCTGTCCCCAACGAGAATTCTATGTATTCACCTCCGAAGATTATGTGTTATGCCAAAGGAGCGTCCTAAGGTCTTTCCAGACTTCCGAGTCACGGTATAAATAGGTCATGGAATTGAACATGCCAGGTTGAATACTCTCGCCCCGATTCTGGAACAACCACATAACTGCACCCCATGCCAGCGCTGCGAACACAGAGAAGTACCGGGGGTCTGGAGGAATGGGGCGAGCCAGGGTGGACCCATCAGGAGAGGGTGCCTTTGAATAAGGCTTCCCTGCGCGGGGTAAGAACGCTGCGATCACCCTTGATACGACGTAGAGCACAATCTTGGGGGAAAGGGGGGGGAGAATAAGCATGGCAACAGAGAACTTGAACTTAACGTCTGAGTCCCACCTGCTCATTCACCGCAGTCCTATCTCCGAATACAACATACCCTCCAATCAACCCGGCGATGAACGTATCTGCGCTCCGTTCCTTCCCTCGATTTGCTTTCCTTTGGAGCAACAGTAGGATCTTGTACAGCGAAACAAACTTTGCTAGATTGAGGGCATGCTGCTTTGTTGCCTGGTAGATGACACGACAGCGAGCCTTCCAACTGATGTATGGGATTTAGCAGGCCACCGGCATGACCACACAAACGGACGTACTCGCCGCGCCCAAAGAGTATGGCCATTATGAGGGCGTGAGGGAACCTAACTTTGACACCATAGACGAATCCATTCCTTGCACCCTTGATGATGGAAAGGAAATCGTGGAAAGTAGAATCAAGCAGAAAAGCATCGAGACCTGACATGACTAACAAAAGAGACGAGCTCAAAATTGGGGAATGTCTCCCTTAAATCTCGCGCGGATGCAAAGCATTTGCTAGACCGGCACGCTTAATCACGTGTAAAAGGTTACGATTACAATCTGCCTCTCGACCAATCATTGGAAGCCTTTCCACTCCAACAGGATCACATTCATGCAAATAGTACTAGTGGCTGGTATGATCATAGCCCGTTATGGCTGAAAGTAGTCATCTTTAAAGCTAAACAAGGGGGCTGATGACCATTCAAGCTGAAGTATACTCAACAGATGATTCAAGAAAAAGACAAGAAAGACCTACTCCATCATTGTCAAATGGGATGTTGTCCTCAGATGCAGCTCTGATCACTGTAAACCTTCTGTAGTTATCCATTAGTGCTGGCTGAATCTGAGCACTTGAGAGGTCCCTAGTGATCTCATTGTTTGTAAAGGAGATCAGTTGTTCAGTTGTCATGTTCAAGGTGGCTGAATGGCTTCTTAGAACTTTAAGATAGGTCTCCAATAACTCAGGACCACTAGTAACAGAGTGACTAAACACCTGGGAAAGCCAAGACACTTGGTTAGAATGTTCTTTCTTGGGCATTCTGGTAACTGAAATCAGCCCTAGGTTAATCAAGTCCAAAACAGGATCCAAGCATGAAACACTACATGTTACTTAATGCATATGTCTCATATAAAGTTTTAAACTTACCTAGAGGAACTCATGCTTTTATATAACTGGTGACTAACAGCCAGAACCTCAGGAATCAGATAGCAGTCCCAAAGTGGATGTTCTATAATCTGGGACATCAACTGAAGGCAGTCCATTAAATCCTCTGTAAGTGCAAGAGAAGTAAAGGTCACAACACCACCTGATTTACACATGTTAAAAAATAGCAAAAAAAGTATCAATAATCTCTCACCTAGTGGATAGACCTCCTGAAGTTTCCATCTGTCATAAGTCATATCAGGAGAGTAGCCATAAGTCCAAAACTGGACTTCAGGAGAGTTGATATGTTTTATGACCAGTGATGGCATAGTTTGCAGTATCTTCAGATGTCTGTTGGATATAAAGATGACTCTTGCATCCTCTTCAGGCTTGACCAATACTGCCTTGGTTGATTTAAGTACATATTGGAGCATTAAAGTATCAAGCCCAGGTGACAATTGATTAAACAAGGGCCAGATACAATAGGCCCTGGTAGAAGAGTTATTGAGGAAGTCTAGAAGTGTCTTTGGAAAGCACAAAAGAGACACAGCCTGATGCAACATAGCTTCCTGAGGCACCAGAACTGATATATCTTGTAAAGTAGCTGAGAGCTGCATCACAGTCTCAATAGATCCCCACCCAGCAGCACTGGAAGATTTCATTGCTGACAATGAAAATGGCAGAAGCACAAGAAGAAGTGCTTCAGATAACAGCTGCTCTGGTACTTGTAGTATCTTGGTCACATTCTGTTGTGCTTTTGAAAAGATGGCAAGGACTGCTGCCTCAGTGTCATCCAGAAGCAGTGAAACTATTGCAACCTATCAAATAAATTCAGTGAAAAGAAAACTGAGAATCAGAAAGGCCAACCAATCCTTCATTTGCCATATATTGTTCCAAGCCATGAATAATCTCCTTTTCATAAACTTCAGCTGACTCCAGCCTGCCAAAAAACTGAGGTTTTCCACAAGCCCTAAGAAGAAATGATAGATCCATGATTGAATAGAGCTTTGAGATTTGAAGTGAGTTGAGTGGTGATAATAAAAGATTGATATGGGAACTATTGCTTGTGCCAGTAGGATCTGAGATAATAACAGAACAAAGAAGTTCTGTTTTGCTCTCAGAGGTGCAAATAAACAAATCACCAGACCATTTCCACTTCTTAGGTATTCTAGAAAAAAGTCAACAGTAGAATTTAATTCATCAGTCTAACATACTTTGATATGGTTGGTGTCTTATTCAATTCAATCATAGGTTGATTGTGTTGATCAGATACTGTAGCTATTTCCCTATAGACTCAATATATTCAATTTAGAGATGGCTTCATATTGTCATAATATTACTCACAAGGGGCCATTGAGCCTGTTCAACAAGCATGCTAATGCTCAGATAAACAAAATCAATGATAATGTAAATCTTACAATGGAATATTGACAGTTTGTAAAAACCTCTCTGCATTGATTTCTGCCTGGGACTTGGATGGTATGGGGATAGTGACTGTGCAGGCATCAAAACTATTATAAATATGTTAAAGGTCAGATAGACTTGTCTCTCTGAAACAATACCTTCCATGCAGAAGTCCAGCATCATTCAAAGCAGCATCAAAGAGATCAACAGGCTCATCAACATCCATTGGTTGTGGGGAAGCAACCACATTTGTATCATTTCCTACATCTTTGGATTGGTCCACAGATGGTGCAGATGTTGGAGTAAGTACGTTTGCAGTATCTTTCACCTGGCTAGTGAAAACAGCAGGTGGTTTGTTCTTCTTGAACGAAAATGACGGAAGTGATTTTCTTGGCGCGGGTGGCAGTGGCTTGGGGCCAGCAGGGGGTGGCATTATTCCGGAAGCGACACGGTGCTTGGTAGGGAGCAAACTTCCAGCTTCGACACTCTTCGAGGGGAGACTTAACGATTTCACAAGGGGGTTGGCTCTTTGATCCTGATGAGTGCGTACAGTCGTAACTCTTGGTGGGACGATGGACAATGAACCGTCAGTTGTTGACGGCAGTTGCGGTCGTTTAATTGGGGCTGGGATCTGTTTGTCGTAAGCAAGCATTCTGTCTGATAATGAGTAGGGTCCACCTTTGGAACAACTCTTGGAGGCAGCGTTGTAACCTTGTGGGAGACAGATTTCACCTGCTGCAGACGGCCATCGGACCCAGAGTCGGACTACCATGTAGGATATGTCAATCTAATGTATGGACACACAAAAGATATAGATCAGGAAGACTTACATCTGTGTCTACGACGCGAGTCTTTCTGTTCTGTTTCTTCGTAGTGGGTATTTTCGTTGACGGGCCTTGATCTGAACTCTGGACATCATCCATTGAACTTTCTGGTGTAGGCGATGCGTTTGACTCCAACATTCCCTTCTCCTAGAAGTTTACTCAGTCAATGAAACTTGTGTCGATAGTTCCCCAACCTCAGTATCCTTTTTGGTGACCTTGTCTACCTTTCGCTTGGAAGGCTTAACAAATGTCTCCGAAAAATATCGCTTTTCCTTATCTGCTAACGGTTGGAGAATATACTGGAGTAGTGCAACGAAGAACGAACTGATCCAGTCTTCCTTGGCCGTAATCTCGTGACCTATCGGATAGTCGTCGTTATCCATACCAACGTGGTTCCAGAAGCTTTGCAATAGCCGGTCGCATTGCTGTACGTTTTCCGTAGGCTCCCAGCTACAAAAAGTAAGGACCACGATGGGTATCGCAGTGTAGGATGCCTACCTATCTGCATCCGAATCGTAACCTGCCCACTACATTGCGTGCGATCAAGAAAACGTTTAGCGGTTGGCAAACGGTAAAGCTCACTTTTACAAGGTATTCCTAGATAATGCATGTATCGGCGTTGGAAATTACTGTAGGAATAGGCCACTTACCCATTCGCCCTCCTCACTAACCCGTGCTTTGGTGATAACCTCTGAAACTCATATGGGCTGCTGAGTAGCTTATGTGCAACAGTATCTTACCGACATGGTATACTTCCTCCTCGGCTTTTTTCTTCTTTGGCATATTTTCAACCTAAGGCTGGAACAACGCGCTCTGAATGAGATGGCTTTTTTGTTGTTATAATCTGATCGGGTGACACGTGATCCCGCCTCTACCCAAGTAGTGCTCTGCACGACGAGTAACATTCGACATGACATCCAAGGCAAAGTCCAAACAGGAAGAGGCCCTTCAGTTTCTCGATGACCTCGATAACTTGCAACCACCCGTTGGCCCTTCCAACCGTGACTATCGCCAGAGTACACCGTCGCATACGCATATGAACCAGGAGGGAAATCCCGCTGAAGTCCTCGCATTCATTGATGAAATCACGCAGAAAAGCTCAGAGCCTACCCGTTTAACAGCACCCTCGACAGATCGCCCTCTCTCACGTGCTGGTACGCCTTCTCTCCGTAAAGGCACTGAGCGCGTTAGGGTAGGCGTGCACCCATCCTCCTCTACGTCTTCATTGTCTAGCAAGACAGAGTCCCCCGCGGGGGCAGTCTTCACCAAGTCTGACGTCGTGGCAGCCACGTCGGCCAGTTCATCCTCATCAGGGAGGTGGGGTTGGTCGAACGTATGGAGTAGCGCATCCGCTGCATATCAGCAAGCCAAATCCGTCGTTGATGAACAAGTGAAGAACTTGCCGAAGAACGAACAAGTCAACAAATGGGGAGAGGGCGTTCTAGAATATGCAAAAACAGCCCAACTGGATAAGCTTGGTATGCAGACGACGATATATGCGACAGCTTCCTAACAATTATCAGGCCAGGACTTCAAGAGAGTAGGGCTATCTACTCTTAACGACATATTGAACGTCGTCGCGCCCCCAATCTCGGAACACGAAGTTATTCAAGTTTGGCTGAGCCATGATATGCAAGGGTACGATGGTATCGAAACCCTCGTGTATCGCTCGCTCGCACGAGTCAGTCATTTTCATTCCGACATCCATTCGCTGCTTAGCCCATTTCGTAGGTCATGGAACAAGTCGAAGGTGGCGACCTTGTCGTCAACCGCGGTGACGAGTCTAAGCCCAAGGACTCTACTGACTCGGCTCGGGAACTCAACATTGTCGATGGTTACGAGGCTGCACTGAAGCTTGCACAGGTAATTCATTAGTTCCCTGAGTGATCTTCATCATCAACATATTCTCCAGGCCAATCTAGACGAGTTGATTAGGAATCAAACAAAGGCTCCCAAGAGGGAACCGTCAGTCGACAACCCAGTTATATACTCCTCGGTCTATCTTCGAGTACAGCCCTTCACGCAGTTACATTCTCTTCCCCAGCTGGCACAGGCGCCTAATAATGAGGCGGACACTTATCTGCAATTTGCCTTGCACCTAGCTGATCCGACACATAAACTGGTGCGCACCACAGTAACACAAGCTATTCCCGCTCGTTGGATGGAACTCTGGGATCAGTACAATTGGGTTGAAGATTTCGTTGCGGAGTCACTGAGGGTCGCTGTCGAAGTTCTTGGACAAGACTACCTTGCATCCAGGATGGGATGGGAGACAAGAGATTCAGAGGAGGAGGACAATGCGGCTAATTCCAAACAGGAAACGACATGAAAATGCTCAGGCAATGCTGCAGAACAGTCTACGTCGTCGTAGCAGACTCATGTCCCAGCCACTGTACTGATATCATGTGTTCTATTCATTTCTTTGGAGATTCCTCTGGCTTTGGAGGGGGAACAGGTTGAAGGTCTGCAGGTCTGATGGGCTCAGTGCCGGCTCCAACTTGTTCCCAAGGCGAGAGTGATTCGAAATTTCTAAGAGAGTTTGTAATAAGCACGATCGAAGCGACAGGTAAGAGAGTAAGAAATCACCGGAATGCCTGGGTCAGCTGTAGTGGTTCATAGACAACGCGTTTACGTTCTTCGTCGTAGCGGACCTCCGTGTATCCCTAGTCGAAGTTTAAGATCAGAATATATAGGATTGTGAATTGGCATACAGTCAATGGGAAATCCTTGCGCAAGGGATGTCCTTCGAAGCCTGTGCAAATGTTGACTTGATTGCGAGAAAGATCTAGGAGATTCACTGACCATAGTCTGTCAATATACGACGCCTAGGAGTGAAGTGAACAATGAGCGGAGATGATGCACGGGACAAACTTACAGATCTGGATGACCGGAGAAGAACACGCCAAACATGTCCCATACCTCCCTTTCGTACCAATCGGCGCCACGGAAGATGGAGACAGCGCTTGGTACAGGGTCGGCTTCCCCTGCGTATGCCTTTACCCGAATTCTACCTGCATGTTTGACGCTGAGCAAGTTGTATACGACCTCGAAGCGCTTCTCCCTCTCAGGAAAATCTACTGCGGTGATATCAACGACGCTCTTGAACTGACACTGAGAATGATCCCGTAAGAAGGTCAGAACGGGAACTACAGCAGAGGGTGCCACGTGAAGAGTAAGTTCATCCTTGAGAACAGAAAACTGTTGGATAAACTTTGGAAGGCACTGAGTCAAATAGGAGCCATAAGTATGCAATGACTCCGTGGTCTGCGCATACTTTGTCGCGGTTGGATTAGGAGAGGTAGGCTCGGTGAACGGAGAGACGGAAGCTGGACGGGCGTGAGCATGGCAGGTGGGGTTATGGGAAGTAAAAAGAGTACCTCTGGACGAAGACGAGGACTGGATGCACCGTTTCAAGACAGTATTTTTGGGCCAACGGTGGGTGCGAGCGTTTCTGAGGATACTAAACCTCACCCGGGACGACATCGGGTCGGGTAGTTGAGGGTAGTAGACGACTTGACTTCTTGGTCGGAGTAGGAATATTTTACAACATTTACCAATACCATAATCATTGGCCTCGTTTATGGACGGCAAAATGGCGGTTTTCGATTCACTTCCATACTATGATAATGACCTCGAGCAGTATCCGATCCTCAAAGAAAAGGTCAAGAAAGAATTGGCACGCGAGCCAGAACCCCCCAAGACTATTCATCCTCTCCTCCCACCTCCGCTCGAGTTATTCAAGGTGCGTACAAACGTCCCCATTTGATTTGGTGAACCTAGGCCGCACACATGACGTAGAACAATCCTCTGCTGGCCGCGGAGCTCGCACGCGTAGAGGCACACGAACTGTTACCTTCACTGGACACCGTGAGATATCAACTACCTGCGCCTACATCGCCGCAAGGAACTGATGAAGGGTGGCGAAAAGCCATTGAAAATGCACATGCTCAGCTTGAGCACCAGCGCTTACGGTCTGTCCTAGGACTTGCAGAACGGCCATGCTTGGATTTACCTGACGTTATCAGACACACTAACCTTGCACTGCTACAAATGTATGGCTCGAATGCCTGGCGGATAAACAACTACGTACTGGAGGAGACGGCAAAGCAATCGGAGACGGCGCTTGAAGAAATGAAGCAGCGGACGACAGAGCTGAACAGGGAGCGCAAGAACTCGCAGGTAGGGTTGAGCGGGTTTGTTGGTAGGGATGCGTGTTGCTGATGCAAGGATGATCAGACGCATTTAGGTGCCCAACTGACGGCGCTGGAGACGAGGTGGATGGAATCGTTGTCGAGTATTCTGCAGAACGAGATGGCGAATGTAGCGCTCGAGGGTGAGATTGAACGACTAGAACGGCGGGAGGAAGAGATGAGGACGATGTAATCGTGTATGTACGATACGGTTAGACGAATAGTAAGTATGTACAGAGCCGAAAAAGGAGCGACCGACGGACCCGCGTGCCATTTCTATCCCTCCTCCTCCAGCGCGCTGTTGAGTAAGTCCATCGTCAGGTGAGCCCCTTTATAGCGCTTACTACCGTCCTCCTCAACGCCGACACGTCGTCCAAGTCAAAGGTATCAGCGCTCGGAGCGCGTTTATGGCTAACACCGACAAGATAGAACAACCACCATCGACATCCTCGCAAGATGGACCAGACTCACTAACTACTGCCCCGCATACTCGTGCTCATTCTCCATTACTGAACCCGGAACAACCGTACGCCAACTCGTCACACTCAGATCATCCCTCTGCTGCCCCTCCTCTCAACGTGTCTTCCGCGGCGTGTTCCCCCTTTGCCATACCTCATCCCAAGAGGTTCAACGCAGTCAACATCAACAAAAAATTTCTTCAGAAAAACTCTTCCTCTTCTGCTATAGCCTCTGTCGTCGCCAATCTCGCTACGACCGTCAAGTCTGGCAGCCCTACTCGTATGTCCTTCCTCCAACTTGGGTTCCGTCCGTCTCACGCTCCACACCAGCCCGCCCTGCTCCTCAACCCTCCGTCACCCATTCTAAGCTAGTAACTGCCAAACTCACGTCAACCGCCCAGTTATCCACGTCCACTGGTCCAGGTTGGTCTCGTCCTTCCTCGGCCACTCCACCCGTCTCTGCCTCCCCATCGACTTCCTCGAATGTGCCACCACCCCTACCGCTCGCCCCTGCACCCACAGCACCTCAATTTCCTCATGCTGGCAAGGTCATACAGCCTCAGCCGAGGAACGTCATGGCGTCCTCGTCTCCCCTGGTCAAGAAGGATACCTCCACAAAACCTGCTTGGGGAAACCCAAAGCTATTTCCCGTCACCTCGGATTCCACTGCAAACAGTGATTTCCCTACTGCAGCCGAAGTCGCTCAAGGCTGGTTGCTCACCTGCGCATGCGTCCCTTGTCTAACCCTTCATCAACAGGACGCGTTCTCAAGGTCGAGGAACTGAAGCCCGAGGACTCCCTTGCCCAGAGGCGAGTACTCACCCAGGAAGCTGATGCATTTAGGGGCGTACACCTTGACCCGAATGCCCATCATTGGGATGAGGTACGTTGTCATTTGTCGCCCGTGACGTCTCTATCTGACTACTCACAGATGGAAGAAGACGATGACAACTTTCTGGACAACGTCATTGAGTTTGAGGATGGACGCCAGTACAAGGTGGTGCCGAGTGCTACCGGGCAAGCTCCAACTGCGAGCACCACTCCCGTGGATTCAGAAACGTTGGCCTCCCCTGTTGATCATGTATCAAGCGAGCCTGTCAGTAAGGATGAGAGGTTTGCAGATGATTTTGATCGTAGCTGGCCGCGTACGAGACAATCGCCTACCGTACTTCAACAAGATTTGCCCAGCCGGTCTTCCCATCATGTATCAGTCTCCCCTACCCCATCTCAGCCTGGTCATTCGTCAGCAGAAGGATCAAGGGTGCTTTTCAATGAGCGTTCCAATAGGCTAGAGCCTTACACCAGTCCTTACTTTCCAAACCGACTTGGTCCCAGCCTTGGATTTTCAAGGCGAAATGCTCATGGAGAGCAACCAGCCGAACTTCGCCTAGGCAGGGATGGCCCACCTCATAGTCCCCTACACCTGTTACAGAAACCTCCCGAAGGGACCCATGAGACTTCGGGACAATTGTCAAAGAACTATGCTGGGGATTTCAGGGCCAGACGGAATGCGGATCGCGATGGCGGTGACTACAGTCAGAACAGGGTTAGAGCCAGGGATTCTAGCGGTTCATCTGGACCCTTTCTCGATTCCCGTGGCATGAACGAAAAACGGCATCGCCGACTTTCGGGCGCCTCCTTTGCTAGCTCTATTCCAGATGGTCAGCAACAAGGGTCATCCCCTTCTTCTGATGTTCCATTTTCTCGGCGATCTCAAACGTCAAAATCACCTTTACAACATTTGTCTGTCCTTCCTGCCAGCTCACCTGCTCATGCTTCCAGAACTCCTCAATTGCCTGATATGTCCCATGCAGCCGTCCCTGAGTTACAACCTCCGGGTACCCCATCGGTATTGGACATTGAAGGTGTACATAAGACCGCTATGCATCTTTCTGCGGAGCGAGCGAAACAGAGACGACAATTGGAAGAAGTGGAACGTGAAAAGGAGAAGGAGCGCGCGAGAAAGAAGGCAGCCGAGCTTGAAGCACGAATGATAGAAGCCCAGGCGAGTCCCTTTTCTACAACTCACACTACGGCTAACTCAACGAGTGCAGAGGACCGCCCCGACAGAGACCAGTCCACAGGCCTCCACTTCGGCTCAGGGCTCGAACCAGCTTGTTGCTGACTCGGAGGAACGATTATCTCCTGAAGTCACTCCGTGTAATGCCAACGAGTCTCAACACTTGCCGAAACCGATCGGGCGTTCACAACGTGATGGCACCTCCTTAAATGATCCATTCCCACCCTCGGAGCAGGTCGATTCGTGGCGTAGTAAGACACGGCTCCCATCACAACCGCTTCCAAGTCTTTCGCCTTTAATGTTCCAGGAGCCATCCGCCATTTCCGGCGATGATAACCTTGAGGTCGTTGATTTCTCTGATCTCGGTAAATTCGTAGGGGGCGAACAGACTTCATTGGAATCGGTGACATCAGTACCTTCATCCTATTCGTCTGCATCTTCTGACCATCATTCATTCCGGCCAGTCTCTATCGATTTCTTCGAGGATGGTTCTCTTCATGGTCTCGTTACCAAGATCACTGTCTCGCCGCCCCCTGAACATCATACCCTTTCTACCGTTCCCGATACTTCTACTCTTATATCCAGCGAGCAGGTCCAGGTTCCAGCAGCGTCTATGCTGGGAATGAGGGAACACGATCATGATTTTCATAAATCTTCCGGACCCAACGGAACGCACTCCTTTACGCGGAACCACCTATCCCAAGGGGTCCACCATCACCGTTTTAGTAAAGGTCCGGCGCCGTTCAGACAAGTTACAATGTCAGCCTTGGATGACGTCATGTCGCGTATCAAGGGTGCCTTGGATGATATGCAAGTTGACGCAGGAAAGGGAACTTCATCAAATGAAACCGTGGACCGGCGTGTTGGTGTTCCGAAACCTAAAGTCCGGGTAATGGATCATTTAATCTCAACCAGAACACTATCGAGAGAAGCTAGATGGTTGCCCCCGGCCCTCAGGCCACCTCGACGAGACCTAGACCAGGAGGCTTTTGGTGCCACAGGCTGTGAACCCCCCTTTCCCCCTCGGTCTATTGCTCTCGTTGTCAAGTTTCCTGCCGTTTTCCGTCCGGTTGATCCCATTCCAAAGCGGCAGCTACACCTGCTGAAAAATTTGTCTAGCCATGTTCGCTTCGATACTCTATCCTGGGATCCACCTGTCGATGGAATGAGCAAACGAGATTTATCGGTGAACGAGATTCTGTTCAGGCGTCCACCTTCAGGCAAAGGGAACAAACCCAGGTACAGAGTTCAACTACCGAGGGCGACCCGCACGCCTTCTAGTTCTCTTCCCAAGGTTAACTTGCCGTCTGGGTTCCCTAAAAACAATACAGTAACTGGGCGGTCGAAGGCGGTCGATGACCTCCCTACATGGCGTAGGGGTTTCGTTTCGTCCTCTACGTCCCCGAAACCCCCACATTCTGATGAAACACTACCCATTTTAAATGTCACAAGTTCCCCCCCACCTCCGGAACTCACGGTCCCCCCCTCGGAACAGCCAGTTGCAAAAGAAGTGACGACAAAATTGGAATCCCACTCGGTGCGCCAAAGGACACAACCAAAATTGCCAGCAGGCCTAGCAGTCGGGTTTTATCGTGACTTCAGTTCATCTTGTCAGGACTCGTGGGCGACCGTCAATTTTACGGTAACCAGCGAGCTGGAGGAATCTATCCAAGTACCCCAGTCTAAGTCTAGTGTACTCTTGTCGTCTTCGATTCCGGAGCCTTCACAGCCTTCACCTTCGGAGTCCAAGGAGTCGAGTGCGATTACAAGCCCTAGTGCTGATGAAGTGAATCACGACATGCAACTCCCCGCTCTGAGCTTGGTCACACAACCCGACAACAAAGTTTCGGAGGAATCTGTACGTTTCCATAAAGTGATCCGTGCCGTCATCTTCAGCTCATGCATCCCATAGACCGAACGTTCGTTGCGTACACCAGCATCTGCATCCTTCAGTACGCCATGGACAAAGTCGCCACTGAGCTTCTCGAGTAAAGATTCGCCCGCTAGGGCACCCGACCCTGAGCATCTTAGGGCTGTCTGGTCTCAGACTACGGACAAGGAGCAAACGTCTGTTGTAAACTCATTGGAAGGTATCGCCGATGACCTCACCGCATTGCCATTCACTATTCAAGAGGTGAAGTCCGAGGACGGTGAAACGCCACCACCAACCAGTGCTGCAGTGACTTCCAAGATATCCTTACACGATGTAACCCGTGCATTCCAGCAAGTCCCGACCCCGTCCAATGTACCCACTCACCGACCCCCCCCTTTGTCACCACCCGCTGCGAATGGCCCAATTACACGCCCTCCGACCTTTAATTATCCGACACCCCCTCAGGCTCCCAGTACTGCTATTCGCCCCCATTTTGCTACATTCTCATCGCCGATGCTCGCCCATTCTCCAAGTCCTACGGTGTTGTATCCTCCCACTGCACCGAGCCCTATACCACGTGTTCCTATGAACGGACATCCTCCAATATACAACCAACCTGTGTGGGTGCCTATGCAAACCTCCCAGAATAATGGTCCAGTACGCCCTGTCCCTTCACCTTACCCTACCCAAATGGTTGCATATCCTCCACCGACTACGGTGCATCCTGTCTACGCTTCTGGTCTTTCTCCCCAAAACGTACCACCATCTGTTACTGGCTCGGCACCACCACGTCCACGCGGGATGCCTATGCTAAGTCCTGTCATGCATCCCGCCGCGCCAGTAAATGTGCCGATGTACAATGGTAGTCCAGTGTTGATGCACCCACCAGCGATGATCCCCTCGGGACATCGTCCTCCGTATATGAGCTCCGGTCCTTCAGAACGCGGACAGGGTCGCTCAGAGAGCATGTCTGGTGCCCCTCAGATGCAGCCATCAGCCCATCCACAAGGTCATATTCCTCCACAGCCCATGTATACGCACGTTCCCTTTTCTCGGCCATCATGGTGAAAAGTTATGTCACATTACGTATGTCTACTCGCATGATATATTGATATTTTCTGTTCTTTTTGAATGCAACATTGTTCTGCTCTTCATTCTCGACCGGACCGACACGGTTAATATTTACGGAACGATGATGATCATTAGAGAGTAGACAAGGTACTCTAAGGAACGCTACTCTGTGAGTGTGCCAGCTCGACTGCTTTCTCGGCAGCTGTGTCAAGGTCGTCCAGGGGTATGATCTTGAGACCGGAATCCTTGATCATCCTTGTGCAAAAAAATCAGTGGCCATCGTGCCGCCGAGAATAAGTATAGGTACATACTGCTTCGCTTCTATCTCTTTCGTGCCCTTGAGTCGAACGACCAACGGAATGCTGAGGCCAAGTTCCTTGGTGGCACGGATAACACCATCGGCAATGTAATCACATCTCATGATGCCTCCAAAGATGTTGATGAAGATACTCTTGACCTTGGGATCAGTCAGAAGAATTTCAAAGGCCTTCTTGACGGTCTCGGGAGTAGCGCCACTGCAAACGAATAAATAATATCTTGATGTACAGAATGGATTTCTCACCCTCCGACATCCAAGAAATTAGCAGGGTTCCCGCCGTGTAACGATAGCACGTCCATGGTAGCCATCGCCAAACCTGCGCCATTAACCAAACAACCGATGCTGCCGTCAAGCTTGATGAAGTTCAAGTTAGCCTTTTGTGCCTCAACCTCGGAAGGCTCTTCTTGCGAGATGTCACGAAGGTCAAAGATATCCCTTTGGCGGAACTCGGCGTTATCGTCGAAACCGAGTTTGGCATCCATGCTGGGAATACGTATTATAGAATTGCCATGCATGTATGGACACATTTACATACCAAAGAACGTGGCCGTCCGTTGTCTCGGCCATAGGATTGATCTCAATTTGGGTAGCATCCTTGTCCTTGAATAGCTTGTACAAGGACACGAAGATATCCGCAGCCTCTTTT
Organism: Austroboletus festivus; assembly: GCA_038088875.1. Lineage (NCBI taxonomy): Eukaryota > Fungi > Basidiomycota > Agaricomycetes > Boletales > Boletaceae > Austroboletus > Austroboletus festivus. Next base: position 28,366 of record JBBPJU010000049.1, on the reverse strand, counting down.
TGAGTTGTTGCGTCTCTGAATCCAAGTGTCTTTGCGAGTTCCAGGGCGACCAAGGGATCAAGGCCTTTGTCGGCGTCAATAGGTGTCGTAATGATGGCATGAGGGTCCTTTGCGGCTACTTCCTCAATGTTCATCCCACCTTGACTGGATGCGACCAGAACGGGGCCTTGAGTGACACGGTCGTTGAGAATTGCAACGTAGTACTCGTGAGCGGGATCCCGACGCTCGGCAAGCATAACCTGATGATGATGAGGAACATAAACTTGACAGGGAAAAGGAACGAACAGCTTTACAGATCTTGCCAGTAGAACCAGTTTGCTTCGTGACTAGGTTGGCACTAATCATCTTCCCAGCGATTTCCCGCGCCTGTTCTGGACTATTGCACAATCGGCATGGACAAGATCTATACAAGACGGTACATACGCGTCGATGATGTGTACACCTCCCTTGAATCCATTGTCAAAGGCACCCTTGCCTCGGCCGCCCGCAAGAACCTGAGCCTTGACAACCAAATTTTTCGTACCTGAGCAACCAGTCGAGAACTCAGGCGCACTTTTCTTTTTTTTTTTTTTTTTTTCCAAACGGAAGACATACCAAAGCTCTGTGCGACCTTGAATGCCTCGTCAGGACTCTTTGCGACAATGCTCTTTGGGGTTGGGATGCCATGCTGAGCGAATATCAGCAAGGAGAACGACATAGATAAGGGCGCACATACTGAATTGAGAAGGTTCACGGACTGATACTCGTGTATCGAAAGAAAACGGCGCTGTCCGGCATGAATGGCCTTTGTGGCTACGATGTTACCACACAGAAGCGTTGTCGAGTGCGCTCTGACTTACACGGGCAACGAATCTGACAGAAGAAAGCATGTGCTGTAAGGAAAGCGTCAAGTATGTTCGGAAAGAGCGGGATAGAGTGGCTTACATCAGCAAAGTGAAGGAGGGTACCAAAATAGGCTGTGGTCAGTACAGTATGTATGTACCAGAGCGACGACGACGGCGGACCTGCGCTTGTTGTGTGACCATCTTCCTGTCTCTCACCCACCGCCTAGCTTGTCGGTTTGGGACCATCTCTGGTAGATGGAAATACCTGGCCTTGAGTTCGGGCAGCCCATCCTTATCTCGTGGGTTGTTCGAAATTTGGCTCTAGGGATATCTTTGCATGACTAGTTACATGTATCATTTATCCGTGTATAGTTACATACTTCAATAATATCGATAACCATGACATGTCCTCGTCAACCATGACCACCAACCCCGGCGCGGACAGCGTACACGCACCCCAGTTACCAGAGCTTCTCTTCGTTTCTTCCACCGTTTTGCAACAGGCACTCGACCTTGTCGACAATGTCCTGACCGACGACGATCAATTGACGGTGCAATCAAAATACCTCCCGGGATCAACCATCGGTAGCTTCGTCCACATGGTTCATTCTTGCCTTCAGTGATGTTTATGATGTCTTTGATAGGGAAACACCTGCGACATGCGCGGGATCACTTTGTTCTCTTGATCGACTGCGTAGTGGGAAGCCCACCCTATGTCTTGTCTTATGATGCACGCAGTCGCAACACCCCAATGGAGGGCAGCCTTTCTGAAGCTCACAACGCTCTCACCTCCACGATATCACGCCTCAAGGAGCTCGAAATGCCCTCTTTCATTTCCCTGGACCATGCCATTACTTTGAATGCGGTGACACCTTTTCTTCACTCTTTCCAAACCACTTTTGGCAGAGAGGTGAGTGGGAATTCAACGCACTAATTTTCCAACTGACAGCTTCTGTGCAGTTATGGTTTACTGCGTTGCATGCGGTCCACCATTGGTCCATGGTATGTGCACGGTCTTGTCGGTCATTCTCATCTTTCTAAAACTGTCCAAAAGGTCCGCGTGATCACGGGGGAACTTGTTCGCTTCCGCGCTTGCTACACGATGCTCCACTACTGACTACTTGTACAGGGTATCTCTTTACCAGATGATTTCGGCTTCGCTCCGTCTACCCTGGTGTATAAAGGGAGTGATGCCCCACTAGGAAAGGCTAAGATTTGATAGCCATTCTCAAATGTACATTACCGAGCATGTTCTTTTTTTTTTCCTGTTCCCTGTCCGTGTAATTCGGTGCAAAATGGCTAGTACCAGAAAGTCTGATCAGTGCACGTGAGTGACACCATGACACCCAAACCCTATTGTGAGCGCGGGTGAAGTAATTATCTTATAACCTCTGCAACCTCTTCTACGAGCGATATAGAAGATGTCAGAGAGTATGTTACCCCTTGAAAGTGAAACCCAGAAAAAGCGAGTCGTAAGTAATTTTTCTTGCATTATGCGTGCTGGCATGACCTCAAATACCGTTACTTCCGAATGAATGTCGACTTCCAGTGCTACTTTTTCGACTCAGATATCGGCGGCTTCCATTATGGCCCCGGACATCCGTACGTGCCTCATTCTATATGCTGTCTTGTGAACAAGGTTAAATGCCTTATAATTAGGATGAAACCGACTCGAATACGGATGTGTCATTCCCTCGTCATGAACTATGGACTATACAGGAAAATGGAAATTTTTGTGAGTGTACCGATCCATGTCCGTTCAAAATTAACGTCCCCTTTTCCATGCGATAGCGCGCAAAACCAGCCACGAAACGCGAGATGACCCAGTTCCACTCTGACGAGTATGTCGATTTCCTCAGCAGGATAACACCTAGCAACATGAATTCTTACATCAAGGAGCAACACAAGTGTACGTTGAAGAGCTCGAGCTCGCTGACACATTCTCTCTAATGTTATACCGTACGGTAGACAACGTTGGCGATGATTGCCCCGTTTTCGACGGACTTTTTGACTATTGTTCTATATCGGCTGGCGGTTCTATGGGTTAGTCGAACAGCAGTTCGGAGGGCCTCACTGATCCATGTGTTGAACTAGAGGGTGCCGCTCGCCTCAGCCGGGACAAGTGTGATATTGCAATTAACTGGGCCGGCGGACTGCATCATGCGAAGAAGAGTGAAGCAAGTGGCTTTTGCTATGTCAACGGTAAATTAGCGATTTTCAACTAAACATTAGTTAACCCGATTCCGCAGATATTGTCCTCGGCATATTGGAGCTGCTTCGGTCAGTCAAGTCGTTAAGTTAAAAATGCTGCTTAGACAAAATGATATGCTAGGTACCATACACGGGTGCTCTACATTGACATTGATGTTCATCATGGCGATGGTGTCGAAGAAGCATTCTACACTACGGATCGTGTCATGACGGTTAGTTTCCACAAGTATGGTGAATATTTTCCCGGGACCGGTGAACTTCGTGTAAGTATTTTTGTTTTCGAGTTGACATTTTCAAGACTCTTGCGGACCAAATAGGATGTAGGTATCGCAAAGGGAAAGTATTATGCTCTAAATTTTCCGTTGCGAGATGGTATCTCGGATGAGAACTACAGGTCTGTCTTTGAGCCGGTAAGTGATTTGTAGAACGGGGTCAGTTTCCCGGAATGTTGATTTGACGCAGATTATACGACAAGTGATGGAATCGTATGATCCGTCAGCCATTGTTCTACAATGTGGCACGGACTCGTTGTCAGGAGATAAGCTTGGATGCCTCAATCTTTCTATGAGAGGTAGGATACCTGCTGTAGCAGTCGTTATTACAAATTCTAACGATTTGATAGGGCACGCAAATTGCGTCAAGTTTGTCAAATCGTTCAACAAACCGCTCTTGCTTCTTGGGGGAGGAGGATATACGATGCGAAACGTCAGTCGTGCGTGGGCATATGAGACAGGACTGGCTGCCGGGGTTGAGCTTAGACCTGGTACGAGGCGACATATCTAAATTCAATGCGAATGACTAACAAAGGAAAAAGAAATACCGGTCAATGAATACTATGAATATTTTGGTCCGGATTATGAACTAGACGTAAAGGCATCCAACACAGAGGACATGAACACGTCAGGATACTTGGAACGAGTGAAGAACATTGTGATGGAAAATCTGCGAAGGTTGAAAGGTCCTCCGAGTGTGCAGATGACGGGTCTGGAGTTAATTATCAAACGATGTCTGGCCCCTAATCCATTACCTTACCAGATATTCCAAAGACGCCCATTGACGATGCAATGAACGATATGAATGAAGACGAGGACCTCATACCTCCCAACAGCCGAAGACCTCGGCGTCTACTCGACTCACGAGTTCAGGCGGATGGCGGGCTCTCCGACTCCGATGATGAAGGAGAAGGTGGCAGAAGGAATCACGCAAATCACAAGGACCGAGGACGCGAGAGTAGGAGTCACTCTAGCGAGACCGAAAGTGGGACAATGAGGAGGTTCGGAATTGGCGGTGGGATTCTCAGTGCTGGTGCTGCAAGTTCGACTCATGGCGCTGGTCCGAGTGGTCACACTACACTAATTTCGCAAACGCTCAAAACGCCACTTGCGATGGATGGCAATGAACCATCATCGGCAAATGATGATGAAGTAGCTGGAACTGGAAATGGGAATGGGATCTTAGATACGTCAAAAGACGACATGGCAGTGGACGAAAATTCGACTGTTGAGGATAACTAGGAATCACTAACTGGTTGCCCGTGTCTGTTGTCCTGATGTCCTGTCTTGAGATGTTGCCAAGGAAGGAGTCCCGATTTGGTGAATTGAGTCAAGTGACTGCAAGACAAGAAATGTAGACATGCAACAAGAACCACCGCGTCAATGTCGACATGGACTCCTGAAGACGCGAAACAGTTTGAACTCAATCGACTGAGAGGTACGTATGATTCTATTCACAAAATTTATACCCCTGAACGTCCCCCCTAGCAAAGGCTAGACAAAGGCGTCAAGAAGAAGAGTCCGCATCGGTCCTAAATGCAAACCAAAAGCGACCGCTCGAAGCGGCCTCTGTGGTCACCTCGAAGCCACTGAAACGTGACTCACGACTGGGGTCGTACTTTGAGTATGATCTGTCCAAGATGGTCAACTCCAAAGGGGGTTTCTTGGTGGAGGATGGCAAGGAAGTTGACGAAGATCTTCGTGCCAAGGAACGTGAAAGAGAGAGAGAGCGGGCGATGCAGAACACTGAACCCCGTGAGTTTGATTCTTATCGGCGATAACTACTCCTACAGCTCCTACAGCCTTGTTTCTCGACCAGTCACGCAATCCAACATGTAAAGAATGCAACACGGTCGATATTGACTACACTTTCAAGAAAATATTCGGCTGTCAGGTTTGCAACAAATGCAAGGACCAGTATCCGGAAAAGTATAGTTTATTGACCAAAACAGAATGTAAGGAGGTGCGTCTCTCATCTAGTTTAAGCTAGGTGTGATGACATGCGTCCAACGCAGGATTATCTTCTCACTGATGGTAAGCGAATTCGTTTGTCGGGTCCAATATCGCGCTGTACTAGGTTTATCTAGCAGAACTACGGGACCGTGAGCTCCTTCCGCACCTACTGAAGGCGAATCCGCACAAGTCTACATTTGCGAACATGATGCTTTTCCTACGATGTCAAGTCGAAGAGTTTGCGTGGAAGAAGTGGGGCTCTCCTGAAGCGCTAGATACGGAATGGGAACGCCGAACAGAGGAGAAGAAGAAGAAGAAGAATAGGAAATTTGAGGAGGGGTTGAGGGAGTTGCGGAAAAGGACTCGGGAAGGAGTTTGGCAACGGAGGAAGGACCAGGAGCACAAGCATGCCTTTGGACCAGTGGAAACGACCGAGGATGGACGCGGACAGCAAATCTGTCACGAATGTGGATTTACGGTCGAAATGGAGATCATATAGATCCGGACCCGGCATGTGTTTATGAAGTTGCCGGTGTTAGTAGTAGCAGACGCTGTGCGTCGTCATCAGTTCACTTTTTACCGTAACATGAGCAACAACCAGGTCGAGAGTTCCAGGATTTCGACGTCTCTGGAAGTCGAACAAATCGAAGTGAACCTCTTCCGTTCGGTAAATTTGTTTTCGGGGACTGGAGCGCGTCGTGTGTTCGGCGGGCAGGTAATCTCACAAGCCATCGTTTCTGCCACGAAATGTGTCAACCCTGCCTTTGGTCTTCATGTGAGCTCCCTTTTTCTCCTGAAAACCTTTTTTTTTTTTGTTTTTTGAAAGCTCGTTGCGAATAGTCACTCCATGTAAGGAGGCGTTCTTGTCGTGTCGGGCGAGCAGAATACTCACAAAGGACAAGTGTTACTTTATGCTCAGCGCGTCGCCTGCTATTCCGATCATATACTATGTGGAACGGGTTCGCGATGGTACCTCGTACAGCACACGCAGTGTGAAGGCAGTCCAAGATGGCAAGATTATCTTCCAGCTGATGTGTTCGTTCCATGTCCCTGAGCCATGGCAACCCTCACACTCGTGGCCAATGCCTGCGGGAGTGCCGAATCCAGAAGATTGTGAGCTAGTAGAAGATTTGTTCCGGCGTCGTGCTGCTGCAGACGATCTTGACCCGAAGGTGAGGGAAGCCTATTTGACTTATGCCGCGGTACGTCTATGCTCCCCACTGTATGATTTCCGCGTGACGCTGGATATGCAGGATCGTGCTAATGGTCCGATTGCTGTGAGAAGAGCAGCTCAAGGGGTCAGTGATCAACATGGAACGGTGACGACCATGTTTTGGATGCAAGCCAGAACGGGCGAAACGGACGCTTATGAGACGCCGTACCAAAAGGTAGGCGTCTTTCGACGACGGACGTTCCTGATTGACGCAATGTTCCCAGTGCGTTTTGGCGTACATGTCAGACCTTGAATTGTACGGGTTCCAGATTTGTCGCACGAAAGCAATGTTAATATCGGTGTAGCATTACGGTTGCGGTAAACACGCTCAAGCTCAAGGCATTTTCCAACGAGCCAGATGGTCTCGGGATGAGCGTGAGTGATTGTTTACTGGACTAGCGTCGGAACTGATGATGTGGTGGGTGCAGTCTACGCTGGATCACTCGATCTGGTACTACGAGTAAGCTTAGATTCGTTATGTGAGTTGGTCTGGTTGACGAATGGACTGCAGGGACCGGTTCCGTTGTGAGGACGGATTGCTGTACGTGGTGAGTGGAGCGGTGCAATCTGGACTTGGCTGTGGCTGAAGAGGGACAGGTTGTGTGTCCGCGTGCGGGGGATGGACGTGGGGTCGTGCATGGAAGGGTAAGCGTGGGTTCAACAAGCGTACTACCCGTCTGATTCTCTGTGCAGCTCTATGGACGAGATGGTACGCTCGTGGCGGTTACATGCCAGGAGGGAGTCGTGCGAGCGAACAGACGAGGGAAGCTTTAGTAGGGACAATAAGAACGTCGTTAATTGTCTTTTTATTACCGAAATGGCCTTTTTGTTCTTTGCTTGACGACCCCTTTGTTTACGATTTGGCTATAAAGCCCTCGTCCTCTCTTCGTACCCTCCCCATCAGGATTTTGACAATCCCGTCCTGCAGCCAGGTTGGATCGTTTGCTCGTCTTGTCTTGTCGGTCCTGACCTTGTCACTTTGTCTAGTCTGTAGGCCCCGCCCCGGTCTGATTCCCAATTCACCCTTTCTTGACGTCTTCACGCACCTTTAGCGAGCTTCTCTCCCGCACACACACACACACTCTCCCCATCGCTGCGCGATTCATCTCTTTCGTATTCTTCCTACAATGTCTTTTCCTCTCTCCAGTCTCTCTATCACCCTTCCTTATGCCATCGCTTATTTGACTCGCCCCCTTGTCCCCTCCTACCCCGCTGCTACCATCATCACCCTCCAGTCCGTCCTTCAAGCAAACTTCACCGCCCTTTTTGCTTCCACTTGGGTCCCTGACGAGCCCCTCCGTGGTTCCGGCCGTCGCTGCCTCTCACTCTCCCCCGACTGCCTCCCCCCTCGCTCCATATACTCTGCCTGTCTTGCAACCGGCGTACAGTGGTTCGACTGGATCGCCGCTCTTGGTGGCTCTGAGTTTGACCTCTTCATCGATCCTGGTTGTGTATCCGTCCGTTTCGGAAAGGGCTCAAAACTCGTCACAATCTGGTCCGAGGAGCTTCTTTCAGACCCTATCTCCCCTGTCCTCCATTCTAGCCCTACTCCCCACTCCCAGTACAAGACCATCGCTCAGCAACTCCTCGAGAGCGAGAGCGCAGACGATGACGAAATATTCGCAATGATTGCCGACGAGGTCAGCGCTCCTACCTGGTCAACCCCCGTCATTGACCGTTTCTCGCCCCCCGCGCGGTCGGAATCCCCCCTCTCGGCTGTCTCCTCCGATTCTCGCTCCAGCTCCAGTTCCTGCTTTTCCTACGCCTCCACTACCCGCACCGACTCCTGTCTATCCACCTCCCACCGCTCATCCTCTTGCAGCAAAATATCTCGTCGCGAAAAGGCAAGGCAGGCACGGGTCTTTGTCGACACCTCCAAAACCGAAATCACTCCTTATGATGGTGGCAAGACTACCGTGCTCACAGGTGGCGTCATGCTCGGAGCTGCTCCCACAAGGGCAAAGCCTGCAGTTCCCTCCTGGCGCCGGGTCTAGGACGCTCATTCAATCAACCCCTACACTCCTTTCGCCCTCATGACCTCTCTCACATCTCGTAAACGGCTGTTCACGCACGAACCCCCGGTGATGACAGAACACCACGGACAATATTTTACCATATTCCTTTTAAGCATTATACTATAGCATCCGTTGCATCTATGTTTTCGATCGCTTGCAGCTCCTTGTGTAGCATCTTTGCTTTCTTGTCACGCTGGTTGGTAGTACTGTATATTTTTGTAATGAATTTTGTTCGATATCATCACATCGTGGTGAGAAATCGTACTTGTGAGTGAATGTTAACGCCGAACTTAGCCCCGCCATACGCTAGTTTGTCGTGAACCGGAAACTGAAAGACAAGCTCGTCCAATCTCCGATTCTCCCCCATTTAAAACACGCATCCCCACACGGATCTGAACCTCACACCCCCATGTTCTCATCGACGACAGTGTCCTTTCGTGGCGTGTTGGTTCCCTCTCTGACTTTGACTAGACGACGACTGCTGGCGACCGTCGCATCCGATTCAGCATCTATCCGTCGCGATTGGTCCCGACAAGAAATTCAAAAGATATACGACAGTCCCTTGCTTGATCTCGTCTTCCGAGCAGCTACGATACACCGTCAAAACCACGACCCAACCAAGATTCAGCTCTGCACGCTCATGAACATCAAGAGTATGCTAAGTCCACTTCATCTCCCTCACCATCCATTCTAAATACCGTGGTATAGCCGGTGGGTGCTCAGAAGACTGTAAGCAATGATCTCGCCGTCAATCGTGTTCATGCATGACATCTCCTGTAGGTTCCTACTGCTCTCAATCATCGCGCTACTCCACGCCTACCAAGGCTTCGAAGCTACTTGACATCGAGCCTGTCTTGGAGGCCGCACGGAAAGCCAAAGAGAATGGCAGCACTAGGTTTTGCATGGGGGCCGCCTGGAGAGACCTTGCCGGTCGGAAGCGTGGATTCGAGAAAATTCTGACCATGGTCCGGGAAGTTCGCGGAATGGGCATGGAGGTCTGTACCACGCTAGGCATGCTATCCCCAGAGCAAGCCAAACAACTCAAGGAAGCGTGCGTGTCCCGCCGTTTCTTAGCCGCACAAGTGCATTACTGACAATCCACGCAGAGGACTTACTGCATACAATCACAATCTCGACACTTCTCGGGAATTTTACCCCAAGGTGCGAATATCCTTGACCGAGGGTGCACCTTGACAAACCAGTTGATGTAGGTCATCACGACGCGGTCATACGATGATCGACTAGATACCATCGCTGCTGTGCGCGACGCTGGAATTAGCGTTTGTTCCGGTGGGATAATAGGCCTCGGAGAGTCCGATCAGGACCGAGTCGGACTTATTCACGAAGTTTCAGCGTGAGGGGTCGTGTTGCGCTAATGGTATGTGGCTTACTCGTGAACGCCCAGTATGCCCGAACACCCTGAATCCTTCCCGGTGAACGCCTTGGTTCCCATCCCAGGAACACCACTGGGAGATAATGAGGCAAGTGCTTCACTGGCGACATCGGCTAATGTTCACAGGCTGGCTACCTTAGCCGGTCCCATTTCATACCCTAGTTCGGACGATAGCCACTGCGCGTATTGTTCTTCCGGAAACTATCATTAGGCTTGCCGCCGGGAGAAACACCCTCGACGAGTCAGAGCAAGCCATGTGTTTTATGGCGGGCGCCAATGCCGTCTTTACTGGGGGAAAAATGCTGACAACGCCTTGTGAGTTGTCTTTTTTTGCATTGGAAAGATTAAGTTGAGCTCGAATGGTTTAGGTTCGCCTTGGGATGAGGTGTCGTATCTTTTTCTTCCAATGAATGCGATCTCACATATCTCGATGTCTAGGATAAAGTCATGATGAGCCGATGGGGTCTCGAAGGGATGGCGAGCTTTGAGCAGGCAAGAATCATGCAAAAGGAGACGTCATGCAGGTCAGGAGGGCTAAAACCGCATTCCGAAACTGTAAGCTAGAGGAGGTAGATTGTAGAATACCCTGTTTTGCAGGAGACATGAATGAATAAGTATTGAGAATCGGTTTTTGCCGGTGTAGGAAATTATCAATCAACGGCCGACGGGACATGCAAAAGCTACAGTCTGATGCAAGAAGACACCAAGTAAGTGTTGAGCCAACTTTCTTGCAGATTATTAGGCCCGTTCATGTATTCCACTGTAGTTCATTCATCTTGAACGACCACAACGCGTGGTATTATCCTTCGCAGGGGTTTGACCCCGAGACGGAATCACTGAACATCAGTGTTTCGGGCGGAAACTGGGGCAAGAAGACAATGAAAGGTTCGAGATGGGTGCGGAGAGGCAAGATAGCAGCCTGGGGACCCAACATGGATGAGTGGGAGGTAAGCTCTTCCTCTCATCCCCGACATTTCTTATAATGAGCACAGGCGGAAGACCGGGCGCGACAACGTATACGAAGTTTATTGCCCATCGAGCGACGCTCCCCCTCACCACCCATGCTTCCACATCTACGTTCACCATCTCCCCCCCTTGTCGCCCCATACCCACCACCGGTGACGCAGCATTATAGTTTTACCTCTTTCGTGATGGACAACTCCATCACGCATTCGTTCCGTTCGAACCTGCTCGATGAACTAGAGAATGCTACCAACAGCCTCATCGAGGGCGAAGCCATCATGAAACGGGCACTCGGGCGGTTATGGCAGGCCATCAACGAAGACGCGGACAAGAGACAGCGGGTAGAGGAGGTCATTCCAAAGAGGGAGGAAGCAGACGGCAACGTCGGGGAGGGCGATCTAGATGCGCGTCCTCCGGACCACGTTCCGAATGTACACAAACTCTTCTTGTCGTACGCTCACGAGGGACCGCCCGTTCTCGATCCTTCTCATTTTGCGTCACCTCAGATGCAACAAGACACACTGGAAAAGTCGCTGGCGACGTTAAGGGAGCTCCAAGACGACGAGCGGGAGTACACCGAACGGCTAGAGGAGATACGTGAGGGTTTGGGGGACGTGCGTTCTCAGCGAAATATTGTCTGGGAAATGATACGAGAAAAAGCTATAAAAGAGATGCAGGACGCTGCGTTTAATGCCGCTTTGGACTGACTTGACTGGACACTACAGAGTATCGATGTAACATTGTCCTCTTCTCAAAGCTCGACGGTGGACCTCTGCGATCCACTGGTTTCACGACGGAGGCACACAATAATAAAGATCTGTATGTGGTGATAAAGCACAGTATAGACAGGTACGGTTCACTCTGGACAGCACCATCGGAGCAACTTTTCCTCCGAGTTGCGTCGGCTTTTTGATATTGACGAGAAGGGGATACTCCAAGCCTGGCAAAGATATCATGATGTTCCAATGCGTGGGGAGCTTGTACATACAAAAATACATGCGCGCCTCAAGTATGTAGTCGAAACTGGGATGACCATGTCTCTCCAATTCATGTTCAGTCAGTTCCAACAAGAGCTCGACGATCACCACGACAAACGTGAACGTCTCATAAAGGTGATTCCGCATGACACCATCACCAGCATCGGTGGGTTTATCCGTCGCTCAGCCATTATGTGTATAGGCAAGTCGTGATGTTACCCTCCTCTCCAAGAGGGTCATCTTCCTTTTACATCGCATCATGAATGAGGACGTGGAGGATATTCGAGCACATTCAAACCATGCATACGAACGTGGCATCGAAAAGCTCCACGAGGTCCGCGACATATATGCTCGTATCAGGTCGGATGTGCAGGGCGAGTCCTTTTGGCGCCATCATCCATCCATCTCCCCAGGTCTACAAGAGTAGATACCCCCTCTGCGTGTCACCGTATACCCTCGAGTGATGTCTTTCATTCAGATACATCGAAGCATTGAGCTTTGCTCATTATCTCGGTCACGGTGTCTTGGTCCCCTTTAACGAAGCGCAGGCGACCCTGTCGGATGGCTATGGGGTTCCCGTGCGTGAACGTTGCCCGTCTGATTTGTGCACCCGATTCCATCATATACGCTCCTGCAGTACTTTCCGCTGCCCAAGGAGGACTATTTGCTTGGCCTGTCCGATCTCACCGGAGAGCTCATGCGGTTCGCCATTTCCGGCTTTTCGCGCAAGGGAGGACACACCCGAGCCCTCCAGGTGTGTAGCTTCGTAAGGGACTGCAAGTCTGGGATGTGCCTTTTCTGCGATGCATTGCGCTTAGACTGACAAATCACGTAGACTTTGATAAATTCATACCATTCGTAAAGGGACTTCGTAAGAAGCAAGCCCTTGTCAACCAGTCACTCGAAAAAATTGAAAATGGTATTGGGCCGCGTTCCTCTTCTCTCCTTCATACTGAAACCATTCTGCAGCCGTGTATGCGATCGTGATCCGAACATCTGAGTATGACCTGCCGCCCGAAATTCTTGGTGATATCGTGGTTCAATCCATGTCCAATCACACGCACAGGGAGAAGCGCAGTATTGGAGATGTAGGTAGTGATGATGAGCACGAATATGACTATAAAAGTATTGGATAGCTTCCGTGTAATCGCATCCCAAGGCAATCGTACTTGGGTGTTATAAACCTTCTTCACCGTGAAACCGCGTACGCATGAAAGAGCCCAAGAATGTTTCAGCAGTAGATCATGTCTGTTAGAAATTGCTCAACGTCAAACTCGTCGTAACACTATGCACGCGACAATCGCACCACCACCCTCTTCCATGCTCACATCAAACCGTGGTTCTGTGATAGTAACGCGATCGATGCCATCGTGTTCGCGCAGGTTCTCTTGGTTTTTCCTTTGCTACCCTACCAAGAAGTTTTTTCCACGACCTGACAAAGCTGAGGACTGACGTATGATATGGAGTAACAGATGGACACAAACTCTAGTCGCTTATTCCACTCGATCGTTCTGTAACCTCTCTCTTGCCATTCCGGGCGTCCACTTCTCGCTAGGGCCTGAAGGTGCTGCCGCACCAAACCATCCACAGAAAAGTTTGGTAGCAGAGGATTTCGGACGCTCAGGTTTGATCGACATACAGCACAAGTGGGTTTATATTTCTGAAAAAAGGGACCGATGTTAGCGACCGAATATTAGAGATCTAATACATACACTTCGTGCCAACCATCCATAGCCGCACTCGCCACAACACGTATGCCCACACGGGTTTGTTATTTGCGCACCAACGCTAAAGTGTCCAGCGTTAAAGTGTTCAGCTGAATCTCAAGTGCGTGTTGGACCTACAGCAAATCACAACAACTATGCAGAGATAGTAGTATCTCGGGGACGTGTATCAAAATGGGAGAAGATAGACGCACATAGGGCAGGTGAGTTCAACTTCGTATTCATTCAACATGGTTTGTACGTCACTTTCATCTTGTGACTCTGCTTTCCTCTTGCCTTTTCTGTTCGCAGAGCATGTCTCTGCGGATTGTATAACGTGGATGTTCGCGATGCTAGTTCAGCAGTCGTGCACTCTGTGCGGAACACGTGAGTATAAATGGGCGGACAACACCTTTCATGCAGAGGACAAAGCGCTCCTTGCAAAGGATAGAACATACCACTTTGAGATGCATTTACGATTGTGTTCAGTGCATTATCTAAATGAATCGCTCATAGACGGGTTCCAATGATAATGCATTTCTAGTTACCGTCCGTTGTGTGACCACCTTTGTATGTTGCTAAGTATGACATGAATACGACAAACGGTTTCTCACACAATAAGGACACTGGACCTCAGTGTATGCGCGTAAAAACGACCAGGCGAATGTTTAAAATTCCTTACCTGAGCGCATTTCGCAGAGGGCTCGTGCTTCTAAAGCATCTACGGCGGCAAGAAAAGCGGCATCCATCTCCTCGACAGCACTCGACCCCGTTGATAATGCAGGACTCGCCATGCCGGGAATGTCGGAGGACTGAGATGGATATATGCTGATTGAGGGCGCTTGCAGTTCGGGAATACTGTCAAAGTTGACCCCATCAAAGTCGTTTGGAAAGTCGTCGTCGTCGTCGTCGTCGTCGTATGCTGGCATCGTTGTAGTCAACGCGAACCAAAGGGTGTCGCGTCACACGTGAATCGTATATGACACGTGATCTTGAGTGTTAAATGGGCACAAATAATCAGGCTAAGACAGATGTAGGGATGAATCATTAAATTAATATCATTCTTACCTGTGGGCACGTCATGGTGTAGTCCGCGGAATATGCACGCTCTGTCTTTGCTTCAGTTAATGGGGTTGTCAAATTTTCAAAGAATTGCTGTCCGGCGGACCCGATCATCGGCGCCACATACCCGACTGTTGTTCTCTTCCCTGTCATCGCCGCCGCCAGCGTCTGAATGCGCTTGACGAATCAGATGACCCAGTGACACGAATGTGCGTAGGAAATTTCCACTCTTTCCCCTTCCAGTGTCAACACACTTGACTACCAGGCTACCTTATTATCTGTCTAATCAGGAAATCCAAGACAGATGGCATTTATATCACTGACACTGCCTCACCCACGGTAAGCACACACTCTCACGAACGAGGGGATAAGCGGGTCTCAGGTGCCAAAACATGCATCCCGTGAATTGCCTGAAGGCCTGGTGATCCTGGTTTAAAGTCTAAATAAGGCTTATGTGCGGCATAACAGATATCTTGCTACCACGTCAGTTCTGCCCTCCCCTGGGAGTGGTCAATTGACGAAAAAAGGAACGGTGGGAAGGTGTTTGTGGAAAATCCAATCTCGTCCTCCGTAATTGGCGGAATCCCATCGTATTTCATTCCAGGGAACTGACCCTGCCTACCAAGTATTCGGCAAACTCGGGTTGAGTATTATTAAAAAATAGATGGGAATACAACAACGGTGTATGCGTACGGCTATGCATCGAATACAAGTACACAAGACGACATGTAATAATAAATGAAAGCGGATACGGAAGATGGTTCACCACTACACTAAGACCCCGATAGCAGACGGATGAAAACGTGTTTGAGACACGTCGGTAGGATTTTGGGAATCCTCTGGGCAAGAATCTCTGCCTGATCCCGAGGAAAGAAGTGATCCGATAGCCATGGATGCCCTGGATCTTGGTGAATACTCTTCAGAATCGCTACGAGACGAGTAAGGACTCGGGGGGAGATCACGTGATGACGGATGTGAAGAGCGCGCATCATGATGTGAAGGTGGTGCAGGAGAACGAGAGCAGCGTTGTCTTTTACGCGGGGGCTGCGACTGATGAAGAGGTTCTTTCGGGGAGGATGCAACTTTGCGAGCGTATTCATGTCCGTTTGACGACTCCCTCGAATGACGCTTGTCTTTTAGGTTGTTGAGACGGGGTGATGATAGGGGACGTTGCTGGAGGAGTGACGAGGGGATCCTAGTATCAGTGGTGCATAGGTCCAAGAGTGTCCTGTGCAGAGAGGCCACAGCAGCCATACGCTGCGCACAGGTAAGCATGGGGGAGGGTATTGACGGGGAGGACGAGGCCCACCTGGTCCTCTGCGCTCTTGGCGCCCAGCATAGCGATGAGCATGTCGCGGTCACCATCGCCTTTGGACTTGTATGCGCCGAGAATCTCTCGAAGGCTCGGGGGTGGTGGCTGCAAGAGAAGATGAGGGGGACGTGAAAAGAAGGTGAGGCATGCAAGGGAACTGACCTGTTCAAGGACATGCCAGGTGGACATGAGGAGTTTTGTGTGGTCAAGGGAGAAATGAGGGGAGCAGTCTGCAGGGGGGTAGGAGGAGGAGTTCATGATGATTTGGAAGCGGTGAATGGAACGCCCCGTTCATGCGCTCTGAGAGAGTTTTTGTAGGACAGCCAAGTCCAACATTCTATCTTTGAGCAACCCAAGGCCAGTATAATTAGAATGCCAAGCCAAGGTGAGGCTGAATACCCGAAAAGTCGGCCTGTTCTATATTTGTGATTTTGCGACACGTTACAGATACAGTGACGGTTCACAGCAACCTCCCTTCGCCTCCACAATTGCAACTGCTATGGCCCCAGCAGCACTCGCCCCGGTCGTCTGATATGGCCACTCAAGAGGGCATATTGGACGAGAAGGCGGAGGCGGGAGGGATGTTTCAGTGCCCTGGGAGCTAATTTAGTGCCTGTTACACAGCGATCTTGGCAGGAAAACCCTATTTTTATACGTGGCTAATCAAGGTAATTGCTTCATTTTGGTCCGGATCCTGAGTCGGCTTCTCCGCATTTAGCATACACGGCCCGTTTGGTCAATCAAATTGCCAAGAAATTCTATTTTTGACCCACATATATCAAACGCATGCCTTCCTTATTTGGCATCCGTAGTCGTTGCCAGCATTATGCTCTTTCCCCCACTCCGGGGCCGTTCCTGCTCCATCATGCACACCCTTCAGCACACTCCCAGTGCAAGAAATTTTCAACTCCTACCCACCTACTCCTGGCGTGCCCGCTCAACTAATCCACCCAGACTGTACTACATCACAGACCACCTCTACGCAAACGTCCTCCTCACCCATCTTCCCCATGGCCCCGTCGGCTTCGATCTCGAGTGGCGCCCAAATTTCCGCAAGGGCCAACCAGAGAACCGTGTTGCCCTCGTCCAGCTGGCAACCGCAGACACCGTCATCCTCCTTCACCTCCATCTCATGTCTCGTACTTGCCTTTATCTCCTCCCGTCTTCTTTCTCTGATCCTCCCCTTAGAGTTTCCGATGCAGCTAGCCGAGTTGCTCCGCTCCCCCTCCTGGATCAAGGCAGGGGTCGGCATTCACTGTACGTAATCGCCTCTCGGACGCACTCCCCCTTACAGCTCCAATTTTCCTTAGATGACTGCGCAAAACTACACCGTGACTACGGCCTGTCTGTGCGCAATTGTGTTGAACTCTCTCTCCTCGCACGTACCGTCGACAACGCTCGATGGAAAGGAAGGTATACTAATCCACTTGGCTTGGCTCGACTAGTCGAGACGTACGAACAATCGACATTGTTAAAGGGAAAAGTACAGCTTAGCAACTGGGAACGATATCTCACCCCATCGCAACAAGAATGTAAGCGTCCCTCGCCCCAGGGCTTACAACAGCATCTTGACCGCTGCCTACTAGATGCGGCAAATGACGCGCACGCCGGATATGTCATTTATTCGCGCCTTATCGACATGGCTCAAGTGATGGTCCCTGTCCCTCTACCCACTTACTACTCCTTCAGTCTCATCGACGGCATTCTACGTGACAGCTCAGGGCTTTTTTCTTGGCAGGCACACAATCCGAATTATGATCCAGGACCGCCTCCCCCTCCAAAGTCCGCTAATCCTAACAGAGGCGACCAGGAGCGCCCAGAATCAACGCCCATCGCCACTGAACTACAGCATGCTGTTTGATAGACCCTTGCCGCGCTCCCCTCAGCACCAGCACAGGCCTTTGCCGCGATCAGTTGGATAATCACGCACACTATGGCATGTAGAGCCGGATTGCAATGCAACCGCCTTTAAGATCAAAAGGCGCACCGAGCATCATGATGTGATATGGCATCCTGGATGTTTGATCTAAAAGGCGTGGACCTATGCCAGCAGATGAGTGTATCACTAGCAGCTGGCTCCAATCACACAGTACAAACTTTGAGCTTTGTATTGAATACTTTTTATATGACTTGAACTCTGGAATCTAAATTTGAAAAATCACGAATCATAGGTTGAAGCTCGTGTCGTGTTCCAGAAAATTGTGCATCGTAAACATCCATTACTATTCCTACATATTTATACACGCTGGAGGGAGGCTTAGCAACCGCCGTCGTTTGACCAACTACCGGAAGAGCCTGAAAAAAAAGTGTGTGATTGATTATAAAAAGTTGAAGTCAGCGGGATCATGTTTACCTCCCGGGACGTCATTCTCCGTCCACCATTTTGCGGTCCAGAGGTCACCACTGTGCCAAGTTAGTTGGGTTGTCATTTTGGTCAATGTCACTGACTCATAAGTCACTTCGGTTCCCGCCGTGTACGCAATATCGGACTGCCAAGCCGCCACTCCACCGCAGGCCCCTGTGGCGGTTGTCGTCGCAGAAGCAGTACTGCTCGTCGAGGTTTGTGTACCCCCAGAGGAGGTGGTGGTGATTGTCGTCGGAGGCGGTGCTGACGATCCCTCACAGGCACTGACTACAATCTAATGTCAACTCATTCCAGGAGAATGATTAAATGGGTAGACATACTTGCGCTCCACCCGCTCGAACCACCACTACTGGGTACGGAATTGGTCCAGTAAGCTGCCTGTGTAATTGCTCGGTAGATAGTGGTCTCTTCACACAACCTAGATCACATACATACCTCCCAAATATAGCCCTGGTATGATACCTGTTCCCCAGCAGTGTATGCTTGACCCGAAGCATATGCAGCAGGTGAACAAGCTGGGTACGTGAACCCAGTGGCGCCTGTAGCACTCAAAGCCTGCTTGATTGCGAGATCATATCTATCATTGGCTATACCCAAAATTAACCTGTGAAACAACGGGTGTTTTTCCGACATACCGTACGCCTGGGAAGCGTCCCAAAGCATCACACCACCGAACGAAGGAAAACTTTTCCTCATTTGAACGGCAATGCTACTCAGATTCCCAATGGGGACATAACCCGTTCCGGCAGCGGTACTTGAAGCCGGAGCGCCCAGGTATATTTTAACCTAGAAAACATTACAATCAGCAAAATTGATCCGAAAAACAAGGTCTCCATGGCATCCGCACATTTGGGTTAGGGCTGGTTTGCCGCGCCCATATGTCCCTTGTTGAAAGGTTGTCGGCCCGGTTGTACAAACTAGATCCTCATGGCAAACACTCACCAAACACCAAAGTCCCAGTCCTCAAGTATAAATCAGCGACGAGGTCTGACGATTCAAAACCAACCTACCGATACTACGTTATAGTTTTGCAGACCACAGACATTGTTATCTGATAACCCGGTGGACTGAGCTCAGGGCTCTAGGGAGCAAACTCTGCTTACAAAACTGGACATAGACTGCATCAAACCCGACCTGATCGATCACACTACCGAGATTAGCATCCGGGAATGGACACTGTGGGGCTCCTTGAAAGGGCTGTAGGTGAGCGTATTCCAAACCAACGAGATAGATACCTGTGATATAGTACCTATATAATACGTTAGCCGGTGTACGCGAATGAGGATTTGGTTTGACTTACGGTTTGCTGGCGCCCGATGCCAGAGAGCGAATTTCAGTGATAAAGGCTGCGTAACCCGTAGAGCCGCCACCTTCTATATCAAGGTCGACACTGCAAGCGTCATTTGAGAACCTCGCGATCAATGCGTGGATCAGCTACTTGCCCATCCAAGACGGCTGTGCCAAATGGCCGCGTGTTGTTGCTTCCACCTAGAAACAAGTTCCAGACTACGAGTCGGGTCTTTAGTTAGAGCCAGATAAGAGTGTAGACATACTCACTGGTTCGTGCAAATGCCTGTGCCTGTGCATCATCGGTGAAACCAACACTGCCACCCGCACCTCCAAGAGAAATGGTTACAATCTTTCCTTGAGATTGACAGTATTCGATGTCTGCAGCCAAAGCAGAGCAGTTTGCAAGATCGGTTCCCGGAAAAGTGGCATTGTCTGTCGGATTGCACGTCTAACCAAACAGTGAATATAGTATCGCGATCGAGGTGGTGCATACGTTTGCAAGATTGAGCACAGGCATTCCCCCAGTGCCAAAAAACGTGTCTACAAAGGCAACCGGCAGGGCATCTATGGCATCGTCCTTCGACAACAAGGATGAATTTCTTTGCATAAGCTTCACGAAGAGAACATACCTGGCAATAGAATGATATTGGTTGCTGATAGTGAGCAGTATTGCTGCTGGCTGCACCATATGAATTCTGGCCCCAGTAGCTACGGCATAATTTCAAGAACGTGTTAAAGAGGAATGGAAATTCATCTCACACTGCAACCTAGCAGAAAAAACTGGTAAAAGTTCCGGATCATTCTGCGTCGTGGTGGACGTACATTGTCATAATTAGAGTTATCGTATGCAAGGGCCTTGCTCAGGCTCAGGCACACAAACAGAATGACCGTGGAGGGTGGGAGGAATGTCATGATAACAAGCCGCAAAGAAAGGGTCCCACCCCAACTCGTTCGTGACCTTGCACTTTTTATACCTCTCATCCGGTAGACAGGAGGTCCTCAGAGTCGGCAGCTACCATGTGGATGTATACCGCAGCCGCATAGAGCAGGACGCTATATCGGGAGTAGTACAATTCCGGAGCTCGACATGATTCCGGAGGCGCACTGCTTAGTTTGGCTGCCATGGGCATGCTGGGGGCAAGAACAATGAAGCTCAAGTGAGACGTGGTGGAACTGACACGTAGGCTCGCAAAGGCATGTGACATGGCGTTCGCCTGACGATCGCAAGTTGGTATCTTTGGTCGGTCTCATGGTCGCGTTGGAGCATGAGGTCAATCACGGAGCAGTACGAAATGAACGTCACGTGGGCCATACCTGGCGCTGGCACAACCGACATCAAGCATATAAGCTTTGATCGCACTTATCAGACCAAGTCCAAGAGGAAGCATGACTGTACATCCCGCATGTTAGTAAGGAGATATCTATATAAAGGGAGTGGTACATCGATGAATGGCGAGAGATAAGGAGGGATTAGGTTGATGATGCTCCCGAGTCTTCACTCTCACCATCTGCAGAGGTACCAGACGCCGCATTGCGCACAGGTTCTACTCCGGAATCAGCATGGGACAAGACTAAGAGGAGTGTCCAATTACCAAAGTATAAGTGTGCTTGCGCCTCACGAGCCGTCAAACGTTCTTGGTGATCATAGCGAAGCAATTTATCAAGGAAGTCGATTGCCTCGTTGGAAAAATATCGTTGGTTTTCTGACGTGACGAATCTCGACCACGGCTTTCGGGGATACCTGAGCAATGTGATAAGCAGGTACTCGAACAAGACAGGTAAAAGCTCACCTGCCCAAGAGTTCATCGTACTGCGGATCAAGCCGAATGTTGTACTTGTCAATGTAAGCATAGAGTTCATCTGTGCCAAGAACCTTGGCGATTTTAACGAGCTGGTCGTAGTTATCATGTCCGTGGAAAAAAGGTTCTTTCCTGAAAATCTACGGGAGTGATGAGAAAACGGGGAGAAACCAATGAAACGAACGAACACTCACCATCGAAGCAAACATACAACCGAAACTCCACATGTCAAGGCTGTAATCATACTCCTGGAAGTCGACCAGGAGCTCCGGACCTTTGAAGTAGCGCGATGCAACACGAACGTTATATTCGACCTTGGGGTGATAAAACTCAGCCAGACCCCAATCGATGAGGCGCAGCTATGATTATTGCGTTTGAAACGGTAGAAGGATACAGTAGGTACAAATACCTTGTGTTGGTTGTGATCGATCATGACATTATGGGGCTTTACGTCGCGATGCATGATTCCCCGCGAATGGCAGAAATCCAGTGCCTAAAGAATAAATTGATGACAAGAGATACCACGAGATCGAGGACAAACGAAGACCTTGAGGAGCTCGAACATGTAGAATCGGACATCAAAATCCGTGAATCGTGGATACAACACCTTGAAGTCGACGTTGTCGACGTACTCCGTGACGAGGCTTGGAATTTTAGAGGCAGGATCACGGACGACGTCCAAGAGCGCTACAATGTTTGGGCCACCGGCAAGATTTTGCAAGATCTTGATTTCGCGTTTTATCTTCTTCTTTTTTACGGGTTTGAGGACCTTTATGATGCATTTTTCGTCGTGTATGACATTAACACCCTCAAAGACCTGGAGTACAAGACGAGTTAGATCTAGTGGTGATCCAACACAAGAGAGCACCTCTGAGTATTTTCCCCGTCCGACTTTGCGTACTATCTCGTAGTGGTCCTGTGAACCCCATTGGACCTGAAGATTGTCTGTCGAAATGTATTAGCAGGTGAAGAGGGTGATTTGGGGAGTGTTATTTGACCGTATTCATGCCATGCAGGACCAAATTGTGCGTTGACATCCCGATAGACGCGTGCGACGGACTTTGTGGGGGGTCGTACCATGGAAAGAAGTGGTAGACGCAGCTGCCGGCCGCGACAGAGACTTGGCCTTGAGTTACGAAAACGGCTGGATGCAACGTGCCGCGTCGACGATAATATTATTTTACCCACGCAAGTAATAATAATAATAATAATAATAATATGTCTCGTTTACAACCACCCAAGTGGCCGCCATCGATCCAGTTTATTACTACCTCTCGGTACCACAACTCCGTGCCAGCAACTACTCGAGCTTGGCTCACTAGCGGTGCCTCCCCAGTACCACCCATTCGTGCCGTCAACCCCCTCGTCCGTATCAGACCGATCACCGACCCCGTACATCCTGCACACGGACAACACGGCCTCTTTGCACACAAAAAGATATCCTCGCGAATGCATATCATCGACTATATTGGAGAAGTGCATTGCCAAGAGAGGACCGAGTCCGACTATGACCTCTCGCTATACCGGTCACAGGACGGAACCTGGGTCGGTATTGACGCGAACGACATGGGAAACGAGGCGCGATTCATCAACGACTACAGAGGGATACGTAGGAGGCCTAATGCTGAGTTCGTGGACTATCGGACTGAGTGGGGTGAACTACGAATGAGTGTCTGGAGTAAAGGAGAGACGATTGAAAAGGGGGAGGAGATAGTGGTATCGTACGGCAAGTCGTGGTGGAGAAGCAGAACGGAAACGTAAGCGAGACTGCTATGTGGCAGTGCTATTAGTCAGCTACAAATAACATGTACCCGTTCGGACTGTCTTTTTGCAGCGTTCAAAGCAACTCCCCGCCAAATGGTCCCTCGCTTCCCTTCTCGGGGTTTCTCGTCATTCATATCTGCTCACGCCTGTGCCAGACACCAGTCAAAGTTTCACCTTACATCGTACAGTACAAGATCTCCGCTCCCCCATCCATTCATTGCACCGCGTCAACAACACCCTCACAGACACACAACATCCAGATCAAAGGTCCTATTTGAATTTCTCATCTTATACGTCAACTTGACTCCCTTTCTTTACAGCGCGTGTTTCACACTTCTCTCCCTCTTTCTGCCGGTGTCAAAAATCCGTACTCGGTCTTGGGTGTTGGCAAAGATGCATCGTCAGCTGAGATCAAAAAAACATACTTTGCTGTATATGCCCAAGTTCTTAATGTCGCCGCAATGGCTTACCCGTCCATTGACAGCTTGCTCGAAAGTATCATCCCGACACGAACCCCGACAAGGATGCCCAAGCAAAGTTTGTTGAAATTCAGGAGGCTTATGACGTGTGTCCCCTCCCCTCCCCTTCTCAGGTTACCACCCATCTCATATCCCACTAGATATTGAAGGATGACAAAAAGCGTGCAGCTTTCGATCAGTATGGTGCCGCTTCCCAGCAACCTGGCTTCGACCCCAATGCGTTTGCTCGAAGCCCATTCGGCGATGCTTCCGGTGGGTTTTCTGGGTTCCGCGACTTTGGAGCGGCTTTTGGTGGTACACAGGGCGATTTGTTCTCCCAGCTCTTTGGTGGCGCTTTTGGCGGTCACGCTCGTTCCGCTGGTTTCACCCAGAACTCTCGAGGAGCTGATGTCGAGATGCGTGTCAATATCACTTTCATGGATGCCTGCAAAGGCACCGTCCGTACTGTCAACATCAATCCGGTTTCGACTTGCTCAACTTGTAGTGGTACCGGCCTCAAGCGGGGCGCTAAGCGTGCAACCTGTAGTTCATGTCACGGTACTGGAACGCGGACTTTTGTTATAGACAGTGGATTCCAGATGGCTAGCACCTGTGGGACGTGCTTCGGAACAGGTTCTACCATTCCTCGCGGTAGCCAATGTGATCATTGTGGCGGTCAGGGGCACGTCAGAAGCAAGAAGTCGGTCAACGTCGACATCCCACCAGGTAAGTGGTGAAGCATTCTCTGGCCTTTGCCGCACTTGTATTCTGATTCGGTACAGGCGTGGAGGATGGCATGACTATTCGTGTGCCCGGAGCTGGAGATGCCCCACTGACAGGCAAAGGAAGTCACGGGGACCTCCTGGTTCGCGTTGGCGTTTCGCCCTCAAAGGTCTTTCGACGACAAGGGGCCAATCTTCATCATGAGGCACGAATACCTTTTTACGTCGCTCTTTTAGGCGGTCGGACGCAAGTACCGACGCTGGATGGCCATGTTGATGTACGTGTCCCAAGCGGGACCCAACATGGCGAAGAGATGATTCTCCGAAATCATGGCGTTGCATCAGTTTTCGGTGGAGACAAGGGGGATTTGTTTGTCTCCTTCACCGTCCAGCTTCCGAGGTGAGATATTTACGCCTACTCAAGAAGATATACCACGGAGTCACGCCATTAGGTCATTGACAGCACGACAACGTGACATCCTGCAGCAATACGCGGATGATGTGGAAGGGCGCGACATGACGGTGCGGAATAGTGCAGCACAAGACAAGGGTGGTATGGGATCGGCAGCGCCACGTTCCAAAAACGTAGAGGATGAAAATGCAGAAAACGGTAGGGGTTCTTTTACTTATCCAGCAACGTCCTCCGAGGATGGCTGGCTGTCTCGTGCGTGGAAAAGAATACGAGGGCTTACTGGGCTTTGATTTATGCATCCGTTTGACGTTGCGACGCTGGTTGCATCAAATATTAATCGCTTCTCAATTGAATGTCATAGAGGAAGAGGGTAGGAAGGAAACGGCACACGAAGATGAATCGTCGGAGAGCGCGGAGGGAAAGACGAGACGGAAGGCGACTGTTTGAATTCATAGAAGTATGATATTGTCGTATCTAGATTTCTGTTTCACATCCACAATGTCGCATGGAGAATGAAAGGCGCCAGGATTAAAGCTAGCGCGCCGCGGTGCTGCTTCAAGTCCCTCCTTCTCGTTCATTTCTTTCTCAAAACTAAAAACATGTTAGCCTAGCGCGGCGATCTCGCCTTTGATCTTCTCCACCGCCTATTCGAGGTACAGTCCCAGCTCAACGAGGTCCCTCTTTAGCGAGATCTGCTCGAGCACATACCTTTGGCTCGACACCCGTGCATCTAAAGAGACCATTGTGCTTCTTTATCGACCGCATCACAACACACGACAAAGGCCTTACACTCCGTTGGCTTTTCATCTGTCGTTAAACCGCCTTGCTCTCCTTGTTGGCCCATCATGGCGCGCCAGACCGTAAAGGACGTGTCTCTATCGCGCTGTCCAGCCGTCCGTATAAATGCGCCGCCAGGATCACCTCCCCATCGATCTAAACCTCCCCCGATAAATCTCGCTCATGTCCTCCAGAGCCTCGCCTTCTTCCGAACCATGGTCGCCTGCGTCACTCGCTCCCAGTGCCCCGTGCACAGAGGGGTCCATCAGCACGACATACACGGCTGACTCTGTCTCCCTCGTTTCCCAGTATAACGCGCCAAACCTTTCCACATCGCGCTTGGTTTTCGTGCACATAGGGTAATCCGTTATCTACCCACTTGTACCAATCGCTCTGAACACAGCTGTAGTGCTGCTATGTCCTTGTTCCTCGCCACCACAGATTCCGTACGTAGCATCCACCAACTCCCTGATCCTCGCTTCATATCGATATAGACCATCGTCTCCACGAGTTTGCCCACGATCACGAGTGATCTGTCCGCATCGAAAAGCCAATACACCTGGGTTGCGGTCGCATACATGCTCACCCAAACTGCATGCCAGCCATTGTATGGCAAAGTATCTGATCTCGTCGGTCGCCAGGTCCGATTTCCCCTCCAAGACACACAAAGAGTTCTAATACTCTTCTAGAATGTCCTATATTCGAGCATAATGATATTTGCGCTCGGCTCGCTACTCTGTGGTGCAACCAAGGTAATCTAAGATGACCCCGTCATGGTAGTCTCCTTGATCGGATTATCTCTAGTCTATTACCGCCCTCATATTGGCTCGAGCCTTGGCCGGTGTCGGGGGCGGGGGGATAGTTAGCTCGGTGTGGACTATCACCTCCGAGATGGTCGAACCAAAACACAGGGCCAAGTGGTCCCAGGCTCTCAGTATTACATGGAGCTGTTCTGCTATCGCGGGCCCATTACTTGGTGGATTATTCAGCTGTAAGTCGATGACCATGCCTCCAGGCATGTACCAATATACTTCTCCATCAGCTGTTTCGTCAAGCATGATCAGTTGGAGATGGGCCTGTAAGTTGTAAACAGCCGCACTACCGTAGATCTCAGCTCAGCATATTTTTCCCCAAAGTTTATATGAATCTACCCATTTGCACAGTTACATTCATCCTTCTGGTGTTATCTCTTCGCGACGTAACCACTCGCCGCACTAAAGGTGCTTCATGGCAAACATTTGCTCACGAATTTGATTTTCCTGGGCTGTATGTTTATCATTTATCTTCATCCCTACAGGCTTACGATACATTGGTAGATTCCTCTTTATGGCTGGGACGGGGCTGTTAATTGTTGGTTTTAGCTTTGCTACAAGCAACGGCTGTAAGGCGGAATTCTCAGTTCACAGTCCGCAGCGTCACCTCGTTTACAGGGACTTCGCCTTCCACTCTTTCGCTTATCATCGTCGGACCTCTGATCCTCATCGTAGGCGGTTTTTACGAGATACACACGGATCGTGATGCTCTATTTCCACCTGCAGTTTTTCGAAATCCTACCATCGGTATGAGAACCTTTGATTAGTGTCGTTTAACTCATTGATCCAGCAGTCTGCGTGCTTATTATCACCTTCTTCCATAGTCTGGCATTCAATGCCGGGACTTTCTATCTCGCGTTGTACTTCCAGGTGTGTTCACTCATTGTGTCAACCACCACAGTTTTACTTCTATCAGGCAGCAAATGGCATGACCCCTTTGGAAGCTGGTATCCAGATGCTCCCATATTCTCTCGGATCCTCGTTGGCTTCTATGCCGGTTGCATGGTTAATTGGATACTGGCAGAAAAGAACCGGAGATACAACAGGTCAAAAGTGGGTGATAACCAGCGGGCTTCTCATTGCAACAGGGGGATTTGGTAAGCCGAAACCAAGTTGAGTTACTATCAGATCATTTTCCTCATATCCGTATTAGGGTTACTCGCGCTACTGAACGAACACTCTCGACACCTTTTCCAGTCGATATTTCCGCTCATAGCTGGTATAGGCATCGGGATGTTGTTCCACGCGCCTTATCAGGTATTTGCAAAAGCACTTGGACCTGCTGATCTGGCGATAGGAACGAGCGCGTTTTTCTTGGTAAGATTCACAGGCGCAACGGTTGGATTGGTAAGGTTTATCGTATGTTATTTTTCCCTTGTAATTCACACCTGGGGTCAAGGCTATCGCAGGCATGACATTCGACGGGATGTTGTTGCATTACATGCCATCAGATTACCAAATTCAAGGATCACTGTCATTAATTGATTGGACATCATTGTGTTCGATCGAACCCTTGTCTTTGAGATGGGAAGTTTTAAGCGCCGTCTCAAAAGCCATCCAGGTATGTGACTATGTTTCGCTAGCTAATAAGGGGTGTGACCTTACTTGCGTTAGACAATATGGATTATATGCGTACCGTTCCTGTGTATGGCTATGTTGGTGAGTATGGCAGTTGCGGGTCTTATTGGGTTAGCGAGTCTGAAATTTGAATTAATCCGGACCATACATTCTCAGATTTCATTTTTCGTAAAACGATTCCCGATAGAAGGAACGAACGACGAGAACGTTCAGGAAAAAGGGGGGGACACAGGTGTTCCCTGCAATTCAGAGAAGCCCGCATCGCAAGTAGCATAAATAGATTACACGTTTGTAACATAGTGGGCACGAAACTTAAGATCTAAGCAACGCACTTGTATCATGGTGGCGTCCTTTTGATTATCGCTGGATCCTCTCCAATCATTCCACTAGTAAATAGTCTGTAGAAACTTATCCTATAACAGGATCTACTTCATAGCAAAGTTTCAAAATCGGATCTCATTTCCCGGAAAGTTCGAGGTCACACTTCGTGG
>JBBPJU010000048.1:0-55597 GCA_038088875.1 Austroboletus festivus | reverse complement strand
GATCAGAACATCATGAAGTACAACTTATATGCAAAGAACCACCGTGACCCATAGAATTCGACTGTATACTACTCTGACCATGATTAATGAATGAGATCCACAGAATTGTCATGTACTGGAGAGGTTTGTTTCAAGTGCCAGTGGTGTTTCAAGTGCCGGTGGATGACTGTACTACCCTCAGTCTTGCAAAACGCTCGTATATCTTCTTTTGGCTCGACCTGCATGGAATTGAGTGCGCTTTTCCCTGCTACTACTCCTTTCAAGATTAGGCCTTGAAAGTTTACGTTGGAAGGTTTTGTACCTGGCATAAGTTATCAAAAATGGTAGCAACTGTGCTGCCGGTTAGCACCAGCACCACGTTCCCTTAGCTAGCTACTAGTAACATTCTACACTAACCGCTCACCATTACGTCGTCACAGCTTCCCGAAAGTCAGTACACTGGTAGTCGACACAGTATGCTTCGAGACACCTCCAACACGTTTAGTGGGTATTTCACATGCTAAATCCCGACAGGAGCTTTCGCAAATCGCAGACTCGAAACTTCAAGCTACTACCTTCTAGCCCCCGTAGCTGTCAATGCACAGTGACTAACACGGCCCTGATGATTCTCGGAGAGGGGAGACACAGCCAACATGCACCTTCTCGACCCCGGGATGGATTGCTACTATAAATCCTGAACACTCCTATTTCTTCTGCTATACGGAATACTGGTGTCTCACCCTCATGACGACTCGACCTTTGAAATATGTATACTTCGATGACAGCGGAACTGTCAAATTTCCAGATGACTCGATGGATACCCAAAATCCCGTTGTATGGGGAGAGAAATTTGGCCTAGATGACCTTGTAAACGATTCTTGTTGTGACAACGTTAACTTTTCACAGATACGATTTAGTGAAACCTTCGTCTTTTTTATGAAACTAGTAAGTGCGTGGGCTAACTGAGCGATACTCGCAGCTGACGAGTTATTTTCCGAATTTCTCGGAGATTGAGTCGGATAACATCGATCTGGCAAAAAAAGCTCAAATTCAGCTCATCGTGACCACGACACACTCTTTATGGAGTTACATCTTGAATTGATGACAGAATTGAAGAAGCTGCTTCTTCGGGATATATGTAAGAGGGACGAGCCAGGAGAGCTGCAGAGTTGTGACGAAGATGCTGGACTGCTGGTGGGATTGATCCTTCCAAACATTACCAAAGTAGCAGAAACTTTGTCAGCAACCTATAAGCACAGGCTCCTGGGTGAAGTGTTTACTAATTTGATTGGCCCATCAGGAAAGGCTGACGTCCAAGTAGAAATTAGAAAGAAACGATTCGAACTTTGCTCAGGTAGTACTCATCGTCAAGCCAAGATCAGGATCTACACTCTTTCGGACCGGCGCACCCCTACTATGGTATACTAATATTTTTAAATGCCAAGCTGTGAGATAGTACCTGTGAGTTGCCCATCTGTGCGCGGAAATATGGGTATGCTACCTCGGACTATTCAGATAAGCCTTCTTACTTATCGGTCGGGAAAAGGCGGCCGGGGGTGCTGATGAGTCAATGATTACACAGGGATCTAGCGAGTTCTTGGCAGACGGATGCTTTTGAGCCGCCCTCTGGGTCCAACCTATTTTGATCGAGTAACCTACATACTTTGCAGGATCACTGACCAGGAGTACTGGGACGGCAGATTCCAAAAATCCCAGAATAAAGGCCTCACGAACCAGACTAGAAGATATTCCCACTGACTCATCAGAGCAGACAAGATCGACACGAGACAAAGGTTACACAGACCACGTGTGTATTCCCAACATTGTCGGCAATCCAAGGACACGCCACACCCCACTCCGTGAGAGTCTTTACGGTGACCAATTGATATTTACGCGGGTGTTCTTATTTATTAGCCACAGCAAGATTGGGGATGAACAGAAGATTATCCCTAACCTAGCCACGGCTGTCGTGCTTAGCAATGTTGCGTACTGCTCTTTTCAATCTCGGAGCAGCAACCCTAGCCTGCGCACTCGTAGCTCAAGTCCCATTGGCCTCGAACCAGCATTGGCAAGACGGGATTCATTCAGTTCTTAGCGAAGAGAGCCCTGCAGAATGGAGCCTCAGTAAACCTCCGAGTCCCAACGCTACCGACCATTTAGTATTCGAGACAGTCCACTCGCTGCTTCAACACTGGCCCAACACGCGCATGAGAAATGGTAGGATCCACTTACCGTACTTGGCTATCTAGCGTTGCTGATGCAGATCCTTGTCTGCAGGTCACAGCATCGTGCCGGGAGTCGTTCCGAATGGAACACTGCTCTACCATGGGGGGCCTAGCAAAGAAATGCCCACGGGCCCAGAATGGATTGCTACGGATCCTGAACATTCATACATCTTCTGCAGGGATGTATTTGGTTCTGGACCTTCCCAGCCAGGTGGCTGGCACCTGACACTCATGGCTACTCGGCCTCTGAAAGTGGTATATTTTGACGGCAGCAGCGCCGTGAAAATTCCATTCGGCTCAATGGACACACAAGACCTCATCACATCGGGTAGACCAAGTGCTTGCGATGATATAATGAAGGAAGAGTTTGAACGGGTTCAGAATCTTTGTGATTGGGGGAAGAAATTTGGTGTCGATGGTTTTGTAAGGTAAATCCTCCTTTTCCACCCCATGTCTTCGTTTAAGTTGAACATGTTGCAGGATGGAAATGGACTTGTAAGCGAACATTTTGATGACCATTCAGCCTTCCTCACCTGACCTTAGCGAGATCATGCTTTGCGACTTTTCGTCTGGTGTTAGTGTCGTCTCTTTCGATCATGTGGCAAGTGAATCCTCTGCTTCAAAGAAAGTTTGTTAGTCCTTGCCCATCCTCTTCAGTGCCAAAAAAACACTAATTTAATGCCGTTGGACAGCGTCCATCGAGTTGTTTGAAGTCGTGAACTCGGGCGCCTGGCACAATCGCTTTCCGGGTGAGACACGCGTCCAGTTGGATCTCCCAGGGTTGGTGTCCTTTTACGACACTCAACTCGCGCCTTCACTGGTTCCCTTTCGAGCTGGACAGGAAAGGTGGGACCATCGTGCGATAAATATATCTAGCGGGGAATTGTCAATGGTGAAGTCAAGGCTGGAAGCAAATCTGATGAGACCCAAGGAGGCGTCGAGCGGTATTGACTGGCAAACGCTCATTCAGGTCGTAGTGGATCGATATGCCGACCGGCTTGAATTGACACACTATCTCGTGAGCTCTTCTGGGACCGACACAGACGCTATCCTCGATCTCGCAAGGAAAACCCAAACCCAACTTAGAATCATGCTCACACCCTACCTCCTTTTCTCCGCCTCGCCAGCCAATGCATCGGACGAAACTGACCTGGACTGGGCGATTCCGATATACAAGCTCTGTGCCACAATACACACTCGCTCCATGGAGTCCCAGTTTGAATTTATGACGGATTCAGAGAAGCTACTGCTTCTGGCCGTGCGAGGGACGAGCCGAGAAATTTGCCGTGTTGTGACGAAGATGTGGGCAGCGGGGGTGTACGCAGGAGTTGATCCTTCGCTGAACACAAAGGAGTCGCCAGATATTACCGAAGTAGCTCGACTGCAGCAAGTCTGGGCTGAGGACTTGGACAGGCTGATGGTGTGGCTCGATTGGAGCGTGTGGGCTAAATGCAATCCTGTTTGTGGTGTTGAGGTATGTCTGACACACTTTTGTCATTTCATGCGGGCATATTCCTGAGCGTGTTCTGTAGGAAACATGTTATCTGCCTACGTGGCCGATCGGTTTTCCTTGGTTTGCGAGTGTGCCGCCGCCTACCCCTATACCGATCGATGACTATGTGCCACGCCGTGGGATGAACAGCCTCGCTCTGCGGAGCATGGTGGCGGCGAGTATCGCGAATGAAATGCGAAGTGCTATCAAGCCTGAGCCAGATGAATGGATCCGACCGGAACCCAAGTGTATCAGAAGAGTTAAACCTTACAGATTTTAATGGTACCAGGTCTACCATTCCGCACGTACAGTCACCAGGGCATCAAGACCTTTGTTTTTCCGGTAAACTTTCATGCGAATCCTTTTACTGTAATAGTTCAACTCTTAGAATTCGATCTTCATTTATGTATGTAGCAATTCGGAACCCTTTTCCTTACTAACGAATGCCGTTTTTTCTATCGAACAAAAGCTGCTGAGGCAAGCAAGCCGAATATAGTAGCCGATTCCCACAGACCGTATCAGCCACCATACGAGGGGGTAATAAGGGCTGAAACAATCAATAGAATAGTTGGCAGTATAAAGGGCTGGAGTTCTAAGATAGAGGTAAATAATCGAATCCTAACACCAGT
Organism: Austroboletus festivus; assembly: GCA_038088875.1. NCBI lineage: Eukaryota > Fungi > Basidiomycota > Agaricomycetes > Boletales > Boletaceae > Austroboletus > Austroboletus festivus. The sequence continues at coordinate 51,272 of JBBPJU010000048.1, read as the reverse complement.
CCTCCATCATCTGTCGCCCGAGTCTGACCAGCTCTAAATTCCCACGCTCAGTGCCTCGCTAGAAAACCCCTGGACATGTTCCTAGCTGAGAGCTGATATAGATATTTGGCACTGGACATGACGAGAAGAAAAAATAAGTGACGTGTGTCAGAGGCGCCTTTGAATTTCAGTAACAGAGGGAGATCCACACGAGGCGCAGAAATAGGCAATGTGATGATGACCATTCACCGGATGGACGACTTTCTGAAACACCGTGATACAGATTCGAATCTGTCAGAGACATCGCATTTATCCAAAAGAAGGCTACAGTGCCATAGTGAGTTGAGAGTCGAATCCCGCGTTGATCGGCGAGCTACGTCAGCGGCGAGTTCTAAAGGGGTCCGAGAAAGGGGCTGACGCGAAGGATACGGCAAAGGATCTGAGGCTGGGAAGGATTCAACAACGAACGCCTTAGGTCCCGGACGATCTGGAAAGGGCCCGAAGCCGTCGGATCGATTTTCGGAATAAGCAGTCGATGAGGGGAACAGTTCGAGCTACAGTATCGTGATAATAGTGTATGGTATTCATGGCAGCTGGACTCATATGACAAGGATGGGTGGCTCAAGGAGATAAAGAAATAGTATCATGGTGGCGGAAGATGACAGAAAAGAAAGGAAAGGGGACAAGATGAAAGGTTAAAAGAAAGAAACAAGGGAGAGAGGCGTACACAGTCTAGCATCATTGACGCAGCCAGCGCATGGGGACTGGCGTGCCCGTCAATTCTGCGCGCAGCGGCTACACGATCGTTACAATAGTCGCATAATCCTGATACAACAAATGGGTTCTTTTGGGACACGTACAAGCACTCTAGAAACACAATGAAGAAAAAAAAAATCCGGAAAAAGAGAGATGGAAGAGTGCTGAGAAAGATAAAAGAAAGGCCTCGGGGATGCCGCCCGCGGCACGCTGATGAAACGGAAATAAAAATACTTGAAAAAGGGGGGAATCAAACTTGAAACACACGTTACCCAAAATTCGACCAAGAAATAACTGTGTTTCGAGTGTTGGCAGTGTTATAGCCAAGATGGGCGGGGAGTGCGTTGATGCTCCTACCACGAAAAGGTCGCGTAGAAGGGACACCCACAGGTGGATTGACGAATACCCAGGCGGGTACGAGTCCAACGTCAACGTTGTCTCCGTTGTTGACCGTTCGAGGGGAAAAACGAGAAGCGCGAGAAAAGCGTGATATGTCTCGAGCGACAAGGCACCAACCGTCGTCAAATGATCGGAGAACCATAAGGCGTTCGCCATATCGGACGAGAGCCAGCTCGTCCGGGAGGGAAGGCTCGAAAAGCTGACGTACGGGTTTCGCTTGCGAGGGAGACGTAGGCGTAGCAAAGGTTGGCTGAGGTGAATTCGGTCCAGGAGGTGAAGGCAATGCAGCGTACGCAGAGAATCCAGAAGATGATCTACTGTGTCCGGGACGCGCTGGGTTAAGGATCGACAAGGCGGGCGGTCGCGGTCGCAGGGAGCGTGCACTCTGCACTGGCTGTGGGAGGGATGGTGTAGAGGAAGTAGGGGAGGGGCCATGTTTGGGTGAGACCACTGGCTTGTGTGACAAGCCATCAAAAGTGGGCTTGCGAGTGATGCATTTGTCGGGCATGATGATTGAAGCCGTAAGGCCCTCTCGGCTAAAGGGGGGTGGCGTCCTTGAGAAACAGATAGCAATTTATCATGCAATATAATGGGGCTACGATGTTCGGGATCATACCTCACAGACGAACGGATGGCCCCTGCCACAACTGGTTGGTCTACCACCATTGGTCGTACCAGACCCCTGATGCGCAATAACCCTTCAATTCGTTTCTTCTTGGCTCTGGAGCGTTGAAACCGGCGAGATAACAGACATAGCAATACAGAAAAAGCGAGAGAACCAACAATCAAGCCACCAACGAGGAAGCCGTTGACAACTACGTTATTTGACACTTGACCGGAATAGGTGTACGCCATAATAGAATTTAACCTGAAGGATCGCGGTGAAATAGGGAGCGTAGAAAAGAACGGATGGATGGTGGACTAGATCGGGGCTGGTGTTGAGGTTGAGTTATAGTAGAGCACGTTCCAGCATGGATGGGGGAGTCGATGGAAAAGCTGGTGATGGTTTTACAGCGGGAGTAGAACGAGCCTGCGATGAGAATCAGAAATATTAATTGATGTACTTAACGGAGGGCCTGGACTCGCTCGGTTAGCGCCGTCCGTTGCCAAGGTCATAAAGATAATGGCCACATCACACTACACGTCAAAGATCATTATCATACAGATTGTATGCCATTCTACTTACATCGGGAAGTCGGAATTGTCAAATATACTGCCCTGCTAAAGATTTTCTCCTTTTGCGCTGATCGACATTGTCACCTCATCGCGAACGCTCTCCAATAGCGACACTGAGTTGTACGCCGGCTTCCATCTAATTGACCTGACCCCGCCCTTCTCTGGCGTGCGCATTGAGGCCCATTACCCGGGTCTGAATATAACTAAATCGGCGTTTATGGTCGAAATATTTAATGACTTACAAAGGTGCTCCTCTTCATCTCCGTTTCAGTGAAGGCTGTCGGGTGGCTTTCGCCGCACCCTTGAGCACCAAGCTCTTTCGTGATCGCCTTGCAGATCTCCCGGACATCATACCCGCCATTCCCCACGAAGCAAAAGCTGATGCGAGCCACGTAGAGATAACAAGAATTGGCAACAATATCGAAGATATGAACATATGGACGCCCAAGGCCTTTGATGTGTACATGTGATTAAACATTCACGCTTTTGCCAATCAGATTGTCTTGATTCCGATGGATACCCGCGTTTATGATGGCCAGAATCCGTTTATAGTGTGGCTCCATGATGACTGAGACAGGTTTGAGCGACGCCACAAACCAAAAAGAATGAGACATGTCTTGACATATCCTGAACATAATTATAAGCGCGGGGGTCAAGTTAATAATGGTCAGAAGCCGCCTCCCTCGCCAGCATCTGTTGTGGCAATATCAACCTCCCTTGGGGCCGAGCGTTCGACAAGGACTCTAGCTGCTGAATATTGAGATCTGAGTAGATTTGATCAGAAGTGTAATTGGCTCGGGCGTCATCGATGAGCATGCCTGGAGTAACTGTACTCTGAAACATGAGGGGGAAACGCGAAGTGCGTCGCGTACCTATGCGTGACTGTGCACGGAACCGATTCAGCCGTAAATAAGCGAAAAAGGAAGAGTACCGACGGGATGGGTCAATACGGGAGCGGGATCTAAATGACGGAAGTGTTGTTTTAATCCGCAAAGGATCGCTTTGCGGCTTTCAGGTTGTTAGGATCCGCCAATGCATGCGCGACTGTTGGTCGTGTGCACGGAAGTGGGTTGCAGGATGGTTTTTACGCATGCAACCCCAACGTCGGTCAGGGATGGAAGTTTCGTGATGGGCTAGAGATCATCATACGAGGTCACAACGGGTCTGACGCGGATTGTTCTAAGGAAAAATGCCACTGCTCCGGAACGGGCAAGAACAGTGATCTTCAACTCGTCTAGCCTCGGATGGCGGAGAAGTGAAAGAACCGATCCGCTGATGTATTATATAGGAAAGATAGTGATTCTTTATTGCCGTTCTTCCTAAAACAGCGTCCGCATACCAGTCGAACCTGTCAAGGATATGTTGATAAGGGATATGGCAGAAGAAGAGTTTTTCAAAGAAACCCACTGGTGCCTGTTACAATACAAACATGACGTTTGAACGGCGGCGGAGAATTCCAAGTCGGACCGTGTTTTCTCTTGCGGACACTCCAAGTGGCCTAGGGGACAATGGCATCGTTTGTTCTATCCTTAGGAGGTCCGGGACACGTATGTTTGCCTGTGCCGAAAAAGATAAGAACGATCTGGAATACGTGTCAGTGGAAATATGCCCGAAGGACCATTAATCGGCAACTGCGCAGTTGTAGTGTGCTTTTCGTCATGGAACAAGTTTTTATGGTCTAAACGGAAGTAGAATTCCAAGGTAGTACTATCAGAAGGGGTTGGTACTAGTTCCTGCGTGAGCGGAGAACACAAAGTATTTACGAGTGTTAGGATCTGAAGTCTTTGCTACACTAGACCAAACAAAACCATCCTGTTTTCAGAGGTCACTGAGTCGCAGCACAACGATGTCGCTGCTCGCGCCTATCATCTGTGATAATGGCACTGGTTACTCAAAGATAGGGTATGAATCAAGTTTATTATGTTCATCGTTGGTATCGACACGTCTTCCCAGGTTTGCGGGCAACTCCGATCCCTCGTTGTCAGTCTTGCGATTGGATGACTGCGGTTTGACCCAACTAACCCCAACGCAGCGTATTTCCGACAGCGATTGCAACACGCGGCCCTGCTTCTCAGCCAACACGCGGAGGACCTCCGATCCCAACAAAGCCCGGTAACCTCGCGTCGAAAAGAGGCGTTGAAGATCTTGATTTCTTCATCGGAGACGAAGCGCTCGCGAACACAAAGACCCCTGGTTACGGGGTTCACTATCCAATTCGCCATGGTATGATTGACAATTGGGACCACATGGAACGTTACTGGGAGCAGACGATCTTCAAGTATCTACGCGCAGAGCCTGAGGATCACTATTTCCTTCTGGTCGGTCGTCCGCAAATGCGATTGACAAAAATCGTTTATCTTTTGTTATCAGACTGAGCCACCCCTCAATCCTCCAGAAAACAGAGAGCAAACTGCAGAAATATTCTTTGAATCGTTCAACATCAAAGGTCTTTACATTGCTGTTCAAGCAGTATTAGCGCTTGCCGCGTCTTGGTCATCCAACAGAGTCACAGATAGAACATTGACTGGAACCGTCATTGACTCTGGTGATGGCGTAACCCACGTAATTCCTTGTGCGGAGGGCTATGTGATTGGAAGTGCTATCAAACATATCCCTATCGCGGGCCGTGACATTTCACAATTTGTTCTCAACCTTTTGCGAGAGCGTGGTGAAACGATCGCGGTACCTCCGGAAGATCAGTTGAGAATCGCCGCCAAGGTGAAGGAAGACTACAGCTATGTCTGCCAAGACATCGTCAAGGAGTTCAGAAAGTACGATGCAGAGCCTTACAAATACTTTGAGCGATTCGACGGTGAACACAGTGTCACTGGGAAGGCGAGTTATCAGTGACGAGTATGTTGCATTGGCTGACTTGGCTGTTTCGTATAGAAATATTCAATCGATATCGGATATGAGCGTTTCCTCGCTCCTGAAATCTTTTTCAATCCAGAAATATACTCGTCCGACTTTTTGACACCACTGCCAGAGATCGTTGATGATGTGATTCAGGCATCACCCATCGATGTCCGCCGTGGACTATACAAGGTACGTCCCGTGAACTTGTCGTGGCTCGTTCCTGATGGGGTGGTAGAACATCGTATTGTCGGGGGGTTCAACGATGTTCCAGCATTTTGGCCAGCGGCTCAAACGGGATCTAAGACAACTAGTTGATCGCCGGCTTGAAGCCAGTGTAGTTTCCAGCGGAAGTACCCAGAAGGTTAAATTCATTTGATTAATTTCTTGAGCCTATTTCTGATATGCGCATCTTAGTCCTCGGGGGTCGAAGTCGATGTTATTTCGCACAAGCGCCAACGGTAAATCCATTACCACCGTCATGATGGGATACTGACACATTCTTGCCACCTAGCTACGCCGTCTGGTTCGGAGGATCCCTACTGGCATCGTTGGTAAGATTTATTTATATTCATATCCTTCCACAGCTGATGGTGGCACAGCCCGAATTTTATACATCGTGCCATACGAAGGCTCAATACGACGAAATCGGCCCCAGTATCTGCAGGCGATATCAGATCTTCGGAAGTGCTACATAGGCTACGATGTTTCAGGCATGATCGATAATCACGGACGCTGTGATAGTCTATCTCTGTATTGTAGTCACGTCGATTCTGGACCATGTTCGTCACTTATTCGGAATGCCGAGGATGTAGAGATGAATGTGATTGCAATTTTTACAACATGGAACGGCCGCATAATCGCCAGAACGTCACGTGCACATGTCGCTCTTTAGTGTGAAAGCCGACAACAGAAGGACCATGTGGAATCAGGTAGCCCACATGGAGAAACACGCGTGTGCACATCAGCGTAGGTCCATCGATCATTCCCGAAGTTCACAGGCTATGTTGTGCAAAGAGTGCGGCTACTACATTTGGCCATGATATCGTACTCGGGAAGTACTAGAAAGTTGAAGCAAAGGCTGCTTAGTACGCCCACGAGCCGGAGCCATCTGAAGGTTATTACGCACTAGGGGTTTGACCATTACTGGAAGTAAAAAAGGGATTCCGCTCGGAAAGTCGTAGCATGACAAGGGAAGAAAGATGATCGCCGACCTATTGCCGAAGGCCTCTGAATGTTGTTGCGGGACCGGAGAAATACGGGGTTACATATCACATCGTGAGGGAACCGCCTTGACTTGTCCTACAGCAAATCTATTCCTGGAAAGGAAACAGTTGGTATTCCAGAAGGTTATCCTAGCGTTGACAAAGACGAACCAGCGCTAGTAAGGCACTTCAGCGGCCAACACCCCAGGATCAGAAACATCGTATAGTTCCCGAGCCATCACTCTGGAACCTTGGTTTCCTTTTTTTTTTTTTTTAGCTGAAACACCACTTTCCGGGTAGGAGATACACACAATCCAAAATGTGGTGTTCTATGAGAAATATATATATATTTAATGAGTGCCAGGACACACCATCCTGACTTCCGGAAAGTTCAGAGAGGAGTGAATCAGCAGTCCGAAAGTAAAAGGTAATCAAGAAACTGGCCACCTACATCAGTACCGAGTTTCCGGGTTGGAAAGTGTCCAGGACAAAATATATTTGGTTAGACCGCCGCGTAGTGTCTGTGAGCCCGGATATCCCTGCAACGCACCAATCAGAAGGCGTGAACCACGACACGTAACCCTCCGTAAGCTGTAAAGCCATAGCTGGCGTAAACGTTCATTTTAGCTGCACGACAGATAGGCTATGCCATTCCACGCGAGTGTATGACACAGCCTACGTACTGTGAAAAAACAAAGAGAACATGTTGAAACGCGGGGGATTCTAGAATAACATACTTGCATGCGTCAGAAGTCGAGTACGCACTGGTAGTTATGACTCGGGGGAGTTTTGTTGCCATGTAGTACTGATGCTTAGCACAGGTTGAGCTCAAGGCCGGTCAGGGACTTAGTGGCGATGACACCGCTTACTGGGGGCCAGTGGTCGCCCCGAACAACCTCCCCTACCAACTTGAGGTTGGCATTCCAGCCAAGTCCCGCTCATATTCACAGCCAGAAATCGTGGGGATAACCGTCATCGCGGGTAGTTCCAGCAGCCGAACCGTGTCCAACGTTCAGCGTCATCGTTGCGTATTGGTGAGTACTTAAAAAGTGGAGATATACCCAACTTGAACCACTGACCCATCGATCTGTCAACCAGACGTTCCCGCGAATTACCTCCGGCTGGTCTTGGCGGGCTCAAGACAGGTCCATCTCCTCCTCCTCCCGCCGGCGCATCCACGTAGCTTCGTCTGCTCGTCGACATGTCGACCCAAGCGCAACATATTAACGGCCAAAACATGTGGGGTCAATCAGAATACACATTCAGGCAGCCAGTTCAACTCGAAGAACATCCATGTACCTTTGAACACACGATCAGCGCCAAACGACGCCCGCAGCAACCCCAAATCCTCGGACCACAAGGCAGATATAACTCTTACCCATCCTTAGGCTCTTTCGGAACTTCGTCGGGTTTCGTCACCCAGGCGCCGATGCAAACATCTTCATTTGACCCTCTTGACGCCAATACGAGTCTCACTTTGGACACGTCTTCGCCCTCCTTTGATTCACCTTCCCGCTCTCTTCCTCATGTCTCTCCCGCCTGTAACCAACCGAACACGAACACCACCAATCAATCGACTTATCATACCGGGCAAAGTCTCGAAGCCAATCATCACACACCAGAAGGCCCGTCCAATTCTCCTTCCGCTATGACTTATCTTCCTGCCGGTCCCATGCAATTTTCTACTCCCCTTCCACTTCCATCTCGTCAGTCCGAACTACAGGCTCATTACTTCAATGCGCCCTATGCGCGCATGCAGCAAGACGTTCTTCCAAATGGGAAGAGGCTCAAGCCGAATGATGATGGCGAAGACAACCAGGGCGAGCTACCCGATGCTCAAGAACAAGAGGCCACCAGATCTAAACCGTCAGTGAATCCGACGTGGCATTTTCGTCATCTTATGGCTTTTCGATTACAGCGCAGGGGCATGCGCTCGGTGCAAAAGTCTCAAGGTAGATTAGAACCTATGACAATGTCAGACATCTCATGTACATGCTCTAGGTTCGCTGTGAATTTCTAAACTACAGTGACACGTGCAAGCGCTGTACAGGTGCAGGCCAGGAGTGTGTCATTCCTGGCCGCAAACCTCGTCGCGCTCCACCGTATGCAGCCTTCCTTTCCTTTCTTAGCAGCGCTTCATTTCCACTCCTCTAGGAAACGAGAGCACCTCCTGAATCAAATCCGTGAACAAGCCAAGCAAATTCAGGAATTGATGGCCAAAATAGAAGCTTTGAACCGTCCCACCGCGGTCCAGCCTCCGCTCTCTCCCAGCTCAAGCGTTCATTCACCCATGGAATCCAATTCTGAGTCTATAGTTCCGAATGCAGAAATGCAGGATTGGATTTCCAAAGCACGTGTGTCTATTCAGGAGTTCGGAGGCTTAATTCCCGCAGGTGATCCAACAGGTGCGGATGACTCCTATCTTAGCGACGACGGCGCCACGGCGGAAGATTACTCTGATGATGAATCCGGCTATGCTACAGCCGAAGATGACGCAACGACAAAGGACGTGGGTTCACCCGCAAGTTCGTCGGCGAAAAGACAAGCTATCCATACAACTTCACTTAAGATGCTTCCGGGAGAAGACGCTCCATATGGTTTAATGGCTGTTCTCTCCATCAGGAAAAGTGCAAGGGAGAAGAGTGTCGAGCCTGTGTCGTCAGGGGCTGTTGGCGTTGCAAGCGCTGATTTTTTCAGACCGAGTATGTGCTACTCGAATATCTTTCTTGTTCGAGGGCCTGACTTCCCTGAATTCGTCAGGTCCGGGGCCCAATCCCAAGCGCATGAATCCATCCAACACCGGAGTTCAACTACCCCATATCTTGTCTCGCGGGATTATCTCGACCAAGGAAGCGGACAAGCTATTTAACATGTAAGTTCCTATTCGCAAGATGATGTTTGTGCGTTGACGTCCAAGTAGTTACTTTGACAAGATGAATATATCAGCCAGCCTTCTGGACCCACTCCTTCATACCCCTCAATATGTGGCTATGCGGAGCCCATTCTTATTCACCATCCGTAAGATCTTACAATTCCATCTTTTTTAAAGTTGACCATGATCAAGTTTGTGGTGTTGCTTCGAGATTTTATGAAGCTCGGCCAAACCTTTACCAGGAACTGATGCAGTACGGCCAACTTGCTGCTGGTACGGCCCTTATATCTGGGACCAAGAACGAAGAAATGTCCGCAGCCTATCTTCTCATGCAACTTTACCCAATTCCAGCAAAGCGGTGGGACGAAGAAAGAAGCTGGATTTATCTTGGCGTGGCTATAAGGTGCAGCATATGGCTTATCTTCAGAATAGTGTACCTATTTCCTAATTTGAACTCAGGGTCGCACAAGATATCAATTTGAATCGCCCAGTGACAACGAAACCTCTCAACGAACAAAATGCTCGTATTCTCTTGAGCCGGCAGCGCATCTGGATGAACTGCTTCAATTTGGATCGTTCGACTGGAACTCAATATGGAAAGCGCTCGATCATCCCAAATAACGACTACTTCGCAGTGCATTCGGAAGACTGGTGGAGATCATCGCAATACAATATGAAAGGTTTTGATATCCATCTTTGCGGGTACAACGCAGAGTTGCGGTTACTTCCAAGTTTTGTGTCAAAGATTTATGGTAATCCTGGCCACCCCATTGGCTTAGACAAGGTAAGATGCCTTGTCTGGTCGTATTTCGGAAGTTGCCCCTGAAGGTGTGCTAGACCAAGAATATTGCCCAAATAGCAAGTGATACCGATGACGAGCTGAGGAAACTCGGTGAGCATTGGTTCAAGCGTTTGGATGAGTTCGAGGAGGAGAAAACGGAGCAGTGGGAGTTCCGTACGGAGCTACTTCGAATGGCCTATGCATACGCGCGTTTAGTCGCGCTGTCGACGGGTTTGAAGCATGCAAAGGGAGGCCAGCTAGATGAAAACAACTTCATCATGAGGGTAGGTAGATATCATCTTCCTATGATCACCCACGATTGAAGCATGTTACCAGTGTTTGGACGCAGCCTCCGAGATTGTGAACAAATTCGTTCGTAGACTGTTCCCCACACCTGAGAGAAGTGAGTTACCCGACATTTAAGCTTGACATGGCTCAAATTCATATAATTTACTAGAAACCCTCCTTCGACATGCACCAGATGCCCAGTTCGTGTTCGTCACGTTTGCTGGCGCTTTCCTTGTCAAGGTATGACATCTTCCCTAACGAGACGCTTACAAATACGTCATATGGCCACGCAGCTTCTCCAACCAAAGTACGTGCAATACTTCACATATGAACGACGACAAGAGATCCGCACACTGGTTCAAGAAGCTGTCGATCTGCTCGGAGCTCCAGAGGTCTATGTCGACGACAAACATGGGCCGAAGCTATTTTCACGTTTCCTCGCTGGCCTGCTTGCTACCCAAAGCGTTAACCCAGACACGCTGTCTCCCAACCCTTCCAAGAGCGCACACTTGCGCCGCTCAGGCTCGCGATCAAAAGGCAAGGGAAAAGAACTGAGCTCGTTGACCTCTTCCCCACTGTATTCCTATGTATCCGGCCCCGAATTCTCTTCGCCGTCGTCAGGCTTGTCCGATACTTCCTCCCCCGCGCAACAATTCGCACCCTTTGAAAGTTCGCGCGGGCATTCGCCATCCGGAGCCGACCTCGGCCTGGGGTTGCATGCTGACTTTTACCAGGCTACGGCAATGCCGGTGGACCAAGAATTACTAGATTCGATGCAGTTCTTGTCGGATCCTGTCTGGCAAGATACGACTGTGCCAGGTAAGCCCCTTTCTTGTCTAGTTCTCTTTGTTGGCTTACGCTACTCGTATTCAGGTTTCCATTGGGTCAACCAGCTCAATATGACTAGCAGTTCAGCGCTGCACACCAACGACTATGCGTTGTATGAGTCGCAGCAGTATGCTGCATCATTTTAAAAACGTGTCTACCCACTATCATCGCCATTATATTATGTTGTACCCTCACACCTTTCCTCTGGTGCCTCTCTCGAACTGTATATACTCTCCGCTACGCGTGTCACATCATGTGTCTTGACCAGTGCTTGCCCTCTTCTTTTGTTATGCTATTTCTACTATTGTCGCTACTGCACGACGTTACCCTCCGTTCTTAACTCTCTGTCTTGATGCCAGAGGATTTTTTTGTGGGAGAATGACATTATAAAGTGTTTGGCGAGTCGGTTTGGTGTATTTTGGTTCTCGTGCTTATCTGATATATGTAGCCGATTTTTGCTAGGTATCCAATTTGCCATGTAGGAGTACTTTTGAGTAACGAATGCAAGATCCATGTTCTCCTGGGTATTGTATCCTCGTTCGGCAGACCTTGGATTGCTTGCTGTCATGATTGGTGTCAAAAATTGAGGTTAAACGCCTCTGAATAGTTGAGTTGTTTGGAATTACTGGTGTCCTCAGGTAGGGTCGACCAACTGGAACACCATGTCGATGTCCGAATCGCATCGTGTCCTCGTCCCCTACATAGACTTCAGGGTAGCTAGTGTAAGCACACCGGCTTACGCAGATCCCAATATATGATACTGAATGATACCGATTCAGCATCTCTACCTTTTGGCTTAGTGGCTGGTCCGGTCATTACAACTAGGAGGAAAACTTTCACCTCCTAGCGACCGAGGAAAGGTGTATCAACGTGGTCCGCTCCACTCGGAAGCACAGGTAACATGTCTATATCATAGTATGCACTCCAGTTACGAGAAAATGCAACAGGTTGCAGCAAGCATAACAGCATGCCTATACTGATACGAGTCGTACATGTTCATACTTCCATCTCGATCCTTCCCAGCACGCCCCGTTTCTTTAGGGCTCATAGTAGGGCTCGGTCCGCGGAATACATTTCGGTTGCGGCCGGATCCACTCGTCTGGGTAATTCCATTGCGGGTCTTTCTCGGCGATGTGCCGCACTTCAAAACTTGCCTTGAGGTTGTTCGGAGGTGTGTCTGGAAAACCGAAAGGCCACGTAGGCAAATAACACATCTCCTGTGGATGGTGTGATGAGCTACAATACACCAAAAATAGAAAAGGAGAGGCAACCTCGGGTCCACAGGCAGGATTGCACTTGACCCATACGCTCCAGTCAAGCCATGCCATCAGGCGATCCAGTTCTGCTGTCCAAGCGCTCCGGAGGGTGGTAATTTCTGCGATGTCGTGCGACGTCTTGGTGTTCAACAGTGGATCAATTCCTGCAGAGACACCCGCAGCCCACATCTTTATCACCACCCGGCAAATCTCTCGGGTGGTGGTTCGGACAGCGCGAAGAAGCAGTTTCTCGGAATCAGTCATGGGTTCCGAATCCATCGAGTGGGTATGTGTCGTAGCACAGAGCTTGTATATGGGTATCGTCCACTCTAGATCATCCTTGTCGGATGGGTCATCAGGACTGGCTGACAAAAGCATATAGGGCATCAGCATAATCCTAAGCTGTGTTTGAACCTTCTTGGTACGATCGAGGATCTCGTGTGGGTCAGTCACTGCGGAAGAGTTTAGGAGATAACGCGTCAGTTCGAGCCGTTCGGCGTATCGGTCCACTATGACCTGGATGAGTGTTTTCCAGGGGATTCCGCTCGATATATCTTCGCGTCTGATTAAATTTGCCTCTAGCTTCGATTTTACCACCAACAATTCGTCCTTGGATATATTTATCGCCCGGTGGTCCCATCTTTCCTGGCCGGCTCGAATGGGAACCAGAGAAGGCGCAAGTTGGGAATCATAAAAGGAAATCAGTCCCGGGAGATCTAACAGGATCCGCGTCTCGCCAGGAAAGTGATTGTGCCAAGAACCGGTGTTCAAGGCTTCAAACGCTTCAGACGCTATGAAAAAGCCATATCAGTGTGTCTCATATAAAGAATGAATAAAAAAGGACTCACAATTTATTGGTGGTCTAGCACTCAATCGAGTTACCAGATTTAATAAAGAAACCACTCTAACGCCAGAAGAAAAGTTGCAGAGTATGATCTCACTGGGCCAATATGAGCCATATTGAACAGCTGGGAAAACGATTGCTCACAAATCCATTTCCATCCTGTAAATATGCATTTAACAAAAATGTATAGCGGAAAGGGTAGTCAGTTACCTCACAAGGCCATCCACACCAAAATCTTTTCCCCATGCACACAGATCTTGAGCCCGCTTGGCTTCATCTTTGTACAAGTCACCATCGCCTTCTCTACCCCATGCAATAAGGTCTTGTGTATCCGCTGGACCTTTTTTTGATATCTTGACAGCGCTGCTTCCGTCAAAGTATACAACTTTCAGAGGACGTGTAGTCATGAAAGTGAACTGCCAACATCCCTGTTGGGACTCTTCGAATAAATTGCGGCAAAAAACATTTGCATGTTCGGGATCAGTAGCAGTCCATTCGAGGCCCGTAGGCATTTCTTCAATCCTTCTCCCGTGGTAAAGAAGTGTACCTTTGGGAATGTGGCCTGGCACGATGTTGTGACCTACACAGTTGGCATGAAAAGAAAGGATGAGAAGGAAAAAGTACATCCGTAGACAAACGCTCACCGTTTCTCATACGTGTGTTGGGCCAGTGTTGGAGTAGAGAGTGTACGGTTTCGAACACGAGATGGTCAGTGGCATTTGGGTCCGGAAGTTGGTCAAGACGCCAACGTGTGAGGTCCTCATGTTCTACAATAGCTAGGAGAGGTACTTCTTGTGGTCCATGATGGCTTCCGGTGGGGACTAACGGGACCTGCACCGCAAGCACGGAGAGAAGGACCACCGCTATGAGACTGAAGAATGTTGCTTGCACTATCATCAAGAAGAACGTCGACTCTACTGGTTGAGAGCGATCTATTGACGCCCATGTTTCGGAATTCTAATGATAGCAGATAAGGGTCAGAGTCGGGCGTTTTTACTACGTAAACCAGTGCGCACTAACTACAAAGTACTTGATCAACTTATTTACCCAATCCTCGTCAAGGCCCGATACGTAGAATGCATCTTGGCTGCGGCTGGATCCATTCGTCCGGGTCGTGGGGCCTAGATCCTGGGAAACCAATAGGCCATGTGGGCAAGTAGCACATCTCTTGTTGATCCGTTTTCACGACTCATGGGTCGTGGGATGAAAAATACGAAGAAACGCACCTCAAGTCCGCAGCTGGGATTGGATTTGACCCACACGCTTCAATCGAGCCAGGTCATCAAGCGACCTAGCTCTTCTGCCCAAGTGGTCCAGACATGAACCACCTTGGTCATGTCGGGAAGTACTTGTATGTTCAACAAAGGATCAATCCCTGCATAAACTCCCTTGGCCCACATCTTCGTCACCACTCGACAAATCTCTCGAGTGGTCGAGCGTACAGCCCGGAGAAGTAGTGTCTCGGAATCCTCGATAGGCTTGGATTCCTCCATTGAATCTGTGTGTGCCGTAGCGCAAAGCCTGTATATTGCCCATCCTGCTCGTCCTCGTCATATGGAAAAGTAGGGGTGGCTGACAAGAGGATATAAGGCGTTAACATGATTCTAAGTTGCATCTGGGCTATCTTGGCATGATCGAGGATGTCAGCTTAGTTGGTTGCCAAGGAATTTAGAAGATAGTGGGCCAGCTCGAGCCATTGGGAATATCGGTCGACTATGACCTGATTAAGTGTTTTCCAGTCAATCCCGCTTGACATATCTGTGGATCTGATCAAATTTGCCCCTAGCCTTGACTTCGCCATCAACAACTCTTGCTTGGATATATTTATCGCACCATGGTCCCACCTCTCGTGGCCAGCTCGGACAGGGACCAGTGAAGGTGCAAGTTGGGTGTCATAAAAAGATACCAACCGGGCTAGATCCAACTTGACGCGTGTCTCACCGGGGAAGTGATTGTGCCAGGAACCCTCGCCCATGACTTCAAACATTTCAGGAACTGTCAAAAGACCCGTCTCAGCATCTGTAGCAGTGGATCCAATAGAACGGCACTTACAGGAATTTGTGGCGTAACCTATTGGCTTACTAGATTTATAAACGAAGCGACTCTAATGCCAGAAGCGAAGTCACAAAGTATGACCTCACTAAAGCCAATATGAGAAGAGCCGAACCGTCGTTCAAATGGTGCAATGGCCCACAAATCCATTCCCATCCCGTAAGCACGTTGAACGCGAATAAGTAGAAGCAAAGGCGATGGTTCACCTCACGAAACCATCAATACCAAGATCTCTCCCCCATGTGCAGAGATCTTGGGCCTTCCTTATTTCATCTTCGAATAGCTCACCATCACCTGGTCTACCCCATGAGATAAGGTCTTGTGTATCCATTGAACCAGATGAAAGCTTTTCACTACTGCTTCCGTCAAAGTATACAATCTTCAGAGGTCGTGTGGCCATGAAGGTAGGTTGCCAACATCCCCGCCGGGATCCTTCGGATAACTTGCGACAAAAGATGTTTGCGTGTTCGGGATCCGTAGCAGTCCATTCTGACCTGTAGAAAACTCGTCATCTTTTCTTCCGTGGTAAAGAAGCGTGCCTTTGGGAGTGTGGCCTGGTACGATAGTGTGGCCTTGTAGAGGATAAACATGGAAAAGGAGATGGCATATATATATACAAACCCGTGTTGGGCCAGTGTTGGAGTAGTGAGTATACGGTTTCGAATACGAGATGATCAGTGGTATTTGGGTTCGGAAGTTGGTCAAGACACCACTCCGTGAGATTCCAGTGTTTGGGAGGAGTGAGGGGGTGGGGGACTCCCTCAAGTTGTGGCCCATAGTGACTGCCAATTGAAACCAACGGGACTTGCACCGCCGCGAATATGGGGACGAGAACCACCAGATTAAAGAACGTCGCCTGTAACATCATCAACAAGCGCAACAGCTTATGGTTTGGCCTATGGTAGCCATGAAATTGAAGCTACTGAACCCTGCTGCGGGTTGATAAGACCACCAAGTGAAGGTAGCTGTGCCCGCTTAGGGGTAGATCTCCAGTAACGTCACGGCCAGTGCGTAGTCTAGGCTAATGAGTTTCATCCGTTCACTTAATTGTGGTTGATCAGGTCTCCAGGATCCCGAGAACCTGCGCACGATGTAACAAGATACGTGTCTGGCCAGTTACAATTCCCTCGAGACTAATGGGCTAAAGTTGGTGAGTCCAACTCGATCAGCCCCGCCTGGAATTTACTGTACACGGTGGTATTGAAGGATCCTAGAAATATTCCGAATCTCAAGCAGTCTCTTCAAAGCATCGGGCTCAAATCTTTCCACCTAGACTCGCTCACCTTTTAGTCTGCGCTGGGGGAACCACTTCGTCCACGCAAAAGACGATTTTGTACTAATTATGGTGCTCAAGCGGGTCATGATTGAAAACGACAAGGTTCGGATACGACCCAGAACCTGAGCTTCTGCCCGGGCCGCGTTCCAGCGTGTACCATATGCATATCTTGCTATTCCAACCCCAATCGTCTACCCGCTCTAAGTCCAGTAGGGTTCGATCCGTCGTATACACTTCGGCTGTGGCCGAACCCATTCGTTGGGATCAGGCTGAACGGTTTCCCACATCCGCTCAGCAAAGCCTTCCATCATCGTGCCCCGCAGCTCGAAATTGGCCTGCCTTTCAACAGGTTCTGGAGGTGGCCCATCGGGTCTATCAGGACCGGGTCGTAGAGGCGGTCGGGAGGATGGCTCTTTCCCTTCCCCTGGGAACCCGACGGGCCACGTTGGTAAGTAACACATTTCCTGTCAACACCGCTCCATGGGCCATTGTGCTTGGAGGACATGAAGAGACGCACCTCGACATCACAGCTAGGATTGCACTTGACCCACACGCTCCAATCAAGCCAGGCCATCAAACGATCCAATTCCTCTTCCCAAGCTTCTCGAAGACGAGCTACCTCCGTGGTGTTAGGGGATACTTTTGTGTTCAGCGAGGGATCAATTCCTGCATAGACACCTGCGGCCCACATCTTTGTTACAACTCGACAAATCTCCTTGTTAGTCCCTCGTACAGTTCGAAGTAGCAACTTCTCTGAATCCGTCATAGATTCGGACTGCGATTCCATACCGAACGTATGTGTCGTGGCACAGTTTCTGTATATGGGTATAGCCCACTCCAGCTCATCCCCGTCGAATGGATTGACAGGAGTAGCCGACAAAAGGATATAAGGTCTCAGCATGATTCTAAGTTGTGTTTGAACTTTCTTGGCGCGATCGAGGGTGTGATCCGGGTCAGTTACCGAGGAATTTAAGAGGTAACGTGTCAGTTCGAGCCGCTGAGCATATCGGTTGACGATAACTTGAATGAGTGTCTTCCAGTCAATTCCGCTTGAAACACCTTCCGGTCGAATCAAAATGGCCTCGAGCTTCGACTTTAATGCCGACAACTCTTCGCCAGATATATTTGCCGCACGGTGGTCCCATCGCTCCAGACCAGCTCGGATGGGAACCAGCGAAGGAGCAAGTTGGATATCATAAAAGGACACCAACCCGGCTAGATCCAGCTGAATGCGAGTCTCGCCCGGGAATCGATTGTGCCATGCACCCGCATTCATAGCTTCAAAAGATTCGGAACTCACTAACCAAAGCCGTCTCAGTGTTTCCCAAGGAAAGAATAAACATGAACTCACTAAGCGTTGATCGATTCAAGATCCCACCTACTAGATTTGCGAAAGAAACCACGCTAACACCAGAGGTAAAGTTGCAAAGCATGACCTCACTGAAGTTACATGAAAAAGCTGAATGGATGCTGCCAGAATCATCACTCACAAATCCTGTTCCATTCTGTAATGCTTGTTCAGTGCAAGTAAACGTTGTCGAAATGGTCAATATTTTACCTCACAAATCCGTCGACACCGAAATTCTTCCCCCATTTGCAAAGATCTTGAATCCGTCCCATTTCTTCACCAAATGGATCGTTTCCTATTCTACCCCACACAATAAGATCTTGTGCATCCAAGGAGCCGTATGGAAGCTTTGCGGCACTATTGCCATCAAAGTACACGACTTTCAGAGGGCGTGTGGTAACGAGGGTAAGATGCCAGCATCCGGGTCGATCGGGGAGGCTACGGCAATAGAAATACGAATGTTCGGGATCAGTGGCAGTCCATTCTGGGCCCGGCGGCAGTTCATTGTCGCTCCTTCCGTGATAGAGAAGTGTACCTTTGGGAATGCGCCCTGGTACGATGTTATGACCTAGAAAATGACGTGTCATTCGTCTCAAGGAAACGAGGGAAAGCGCACAGATCGTTTACCATTTCTCATGCGTGTGTTGGGCCAGTGTTGGAGCAGCGAGTGTACAGTTTCGAACATGAGATTGTCAGTAGTATTGGGGTTGGGGAGTGTGTGGAAATTCCATTCGGTGAGATCCCTATGAGTAAGGACACCTGGGTTCAGATTTTTGTCTTGAAGTCTACGTTGGCTAGATCCTGACGGAAACTGAATGGCGAGCGCGGGGACCCAAAGGGCCGCGATAAAACTGAGGAGCATTGCTGGTAACATCGCTACTAGTGGTCCACATCATATATAGATGTGATTGACGATGGTGGCTATAAAGACAGACAAGTCAGCTTGAAATGGACAGGCGTGATAACCGACGGAGCCGGAGCCTCAGGACGCTATGATGAGGAAACGCTATGGCCCACGGCGTATAAAGTGTTTGTATAACAGGCCCACCTGTGGTTCTCACGTCACACGTTTAATTAGAAGCTCTAACGACAGCTTGAAACACGTTCAAGTCGACGCATCTGTCGCGTTAACTCGCCTCTGTGATATTTCCTAGACTTTAGAGCTGGCTCACGTTACCTGGCACGTCAAAACTAACAGGTACAGCCACGAGTCCTAACGGCCCGCTCGCAAGCTGTGGATGACATCGGCAGCGCGTCGGGAACGAGCAGGAGTCGTGCGGATCCCCGTGCTCGCTGTCCCTCACAGCGAGCTCGCACATCTCGCTCAGGAAAGGCGCAACTTGAGCGTTTTTTCTTTGGTACACAGAATAGGCAGTGCAGTAATAGTATGCATGTGAACGTCGTCAATGTCACCGACAGCGTCGCCGCCTCAAGTACTTGGACCTGGCCTCCACTGCCGGCGTTCAGCGGAGCCATGACCTGTGGCAGCTGTCAAAAATTAACAGATGTGTGGCAGGAGTGTCACACTTACGGATAAGGAAAAATTTTGCTCGTCGTCCCCAGCGATGAGCTCAGTGGGCTCGACGCCCCCAATACTAATGAATAACAATGTATTATTGTAATGTATAATATTAAGTAAACATTGTCTATTCTATGTATCAAAAAAAACCGCTCAAGTTGCGCCTTTCCTGAGCGAGATGTGCGAGCTCGCTGTGAGGGACAGCGAGAACGGGGATCCGCACGACGCCCGCTCGTTCCCGACGCACTGCCGATGTCATCCACAGCTTGCGAGCAGGCCGTTAGGACTCGTGGCTGTACCTGTTAGTTTTGACGTGCCGAGGAGCCGAGAAGTACTGGCGCGTAGTGTACACTGCTCTAAAGTCTAGGAATTATTACCTGAGGCGGGTTAACGCGACAAATGCTTCGACTTACACGTATGTGTCGTGGGAACCACAGGTGATGGCAGGGCTGAGCATTGAGCCCCAGTCTTTTCTAAACGACCAGCATTTTGTCCCCTCACTTGAGTTGGAAGAGCCCTTCTAAGTCTTTTTCAGCTGTCACGCCGTAAGAAACTTCAAACCAGGAGCTGGTTAACCGCCAGTTGCGTGATACTCATGGGTACCTTATAGTTAACCAAGGTAGTCGATGCTCTACTAGTAGGACCGGTCTCAGAACACGAATTACAGAAAGTGGACATAGGCCAAGGTTCGAGGGTGCCATGCCAGTCGTTCGTCATGATGGTATGATCAAACGGTTCGAGTAAGATCTGAGGCCGCACCATAAAGGTCCCCCGCACCAACTAGTAATACGATTTATTAATACTCATAATAAGGAAAATATATGTCCGGATAAATAGACTTATCTCCTCAATTCCTAGATCAGCGAATTAATACATACACTCTTACAACCGCGCATTCTTTGGCATCGATCGCATCGCCTGTCTTACACCCAAATCCGCCAAAACATCTTCGGCTGTTATCGGATACTCACATTAACCCCGGGCAAAGACAACTGTATCTTTACTCACCTCCTCCAAGGAGCGCATCAAACGTGACCGTTCGGTAGTACTGTAAAAGGGTCGCCTCATGAGCAACAGGTATAAACATGGGACTTACGTGCTCGATGAATTTGCCCATGCCAGTCTTAGTAATCCCACGCCCGCCGAATATCTGAACGGCATCTCGTGCAGTGTCTTGGGCACATTGTGTACTATAGCTCTTCAAGAATGCAATCGGTCTAATTGCGTAATGAGCCAAGATTCTGAGCCCCCACTGGGAAAACGATATCTCCTTACCCTGCTAGTTTCTGTGCCTGCTGTTTGTACGACTATACGACAAATCGTGAATCACGCCAAGCCACAAGCATCGCGAGCTGCTCACCATGTGCGTCATTTGATATGTAATATTTTCTAACCAGCTCTGGACACTCTCTGTCCGAGCGATCATACCCGCAATCTTGGAGCGGATCACCGGTTGGGAAATGAGCGGTTTTCCGAATGCTTTGCGTTGAGAAGCCCATTTTAAGCACTCCTCGGCGACCGACCGTTGACTTCTTGCAGAACTGCAGCACATAACCCACCGTTCATGGTTGAAATTACTGTTCCAATGTTGTTTACCCCCGACACTTGATAAAAGAACGTAGCGAAGGCGTACCTGAGAATGACGAAAATTCCACCACCGACTTCGCCCAACGTGTTACCGACAGGTACACGAACGTTGTCAAAGGTAATATAACCGGTTCCCGCCGTGGTGGAGTAGCTCGTCTTAATTTGCCGTGTCTCCACTCCCGGACCGCGCTCAACCAAGATAACCGTGAGACCATCCTATTCGAAATGTGTTGGTCATAGTAGCAAAACTTGATAGCCAATGACTCACATCTGTTCTGCAACCTACCGTAAAGCTGCATGAAGCAGTGAGATTAGGGCAGATAGTGAAGGTAAGGCGGAAGCGTACTAGTCAGCAAATCTAGCATTGACATGCCATAAGTACACATCGAATTTCGCAGCAGTTTACACTTACGTCGCATTCGTGATCCACTTCTTTGATCCGTTAATTATCCACTCTTTTCCATCCTCAGTAAGTTTAGCAGTAGTCTGGAGACCCATGACGTCACTCCCGGCCATCGCTTCCGAGATAGCAAGACATATGAACTTCTTGCCAGCCAAGACATCGGGTATGACTTTTGCCTTAAGTTCTTCGGAACCAAAGTTTAGAACAGGAGGGAGACCTATGACTTTTCCTCCGAGCATGCCTAAAAATAAAATGTGCAGATGGACGTGCAGGGAGCGATGAAACCCTACCGTCACCATATCCTCGCGAACCACATCGGACGACTTCTTGAGTGATAATTAGCTATAACGGGGGGGTGAAAGGACGCTTAGATGAAATGCGAGGTTGTATACCTCATGGAAATAGTCAAACTAAGAGATACGTGATTAGTAACACCAAAAAGGGACTGTTTCGAAACAGACTTCTTCTGGCTTAACGAGGCCACCCATGAGCTTTCGGCCCTTTAAATGTTTCCCAGGACCCATACGCATAGCATGCAAATTTACTTCGCTGTTTTATTGCATGTCAGTCGGGATTGAAACCACGAACGGATGCATACTGACGCCATTTTGTCAAATACAGCCTGGCTGGGCCGTTTACCATCTTCTTCGCGAGCCTAGGCACGAAAGGTCAGTCAACTATGCGAAAGGCTGAATGACCGGTTACCTGAGCATCATCAAACACGAATTCATCTATAAATCGTCTGATCGCTTTCTGGAACGCGCGATGATTCTGCGAGTGTTGGCCATCAGTCCTACAGAAAATTAATTTTATAGGAGTTTCCTACGTCGGAATAGTACGGGCTGAAATAACCAGGTGTCAGCCAAGTAGGCTCGGCATAGGGAATATGGCTAATTTCCCCGACTACGCGGTCATAAATCACGCTCTTCTGGCCCTGGATTGTACCGATCTGAAGGCGTTTGTATTGGGGACGTTCCAAGACTTCGTGACGATGCAGCCCATAAAATGCTTCTGTGGCATCTCCACCAGCTGTAAGAGCAAACTCGAGATTGGAACAATAAGGTTGGACCCGAATAGTACGAACCGACTTCTTCATCGAGTAAAACCGCGATCCCCCCGGGATGAAGGTCCTTGAAACGGGAAAGGTTGTATACTTTGGCATCAATTACGACCCACTAAATGGGACATGAGCCAAAGTAAGCTGTTACATGTGATATACGCACGAGATCATCTGGTGCATTGTGCTATAGAGAATTAGCCGAGATGGGAGCGAAAGACGCACAGAAACATACTTTTTCAACCTCTTCTAGAGTGAATTCTTTGAGCGTGGATGCAGCCATCTATGTGAGGGGACGGGGTGAGTACAGCAAAGTAAGGAGCAAAACCAGACAGACCCGTTTTATTCCTGTCTAATAGGATGCCGGTTTCACGTGATTCCCCACAAGGATAAATTGGGGTATAGGTGAAAACAATAGTAAATACTACCGGCATCCCTGAGTCGGAATATTATTTATGTGCCGAGATCCTACCCATCCATCCTCACTCTCTTGCTGGCTGGCGCTACTGTCAGCGTCAGGCTCCTCGAGGTTGGGAAGAGATTATGTATTCCACGGCAACGGGATTGCCACAAACTACGCTCGTTCAACTTCTTCTATTACTCCTTGCAACGGCGTAACCTCGACGTTTTTCACATGTTTCAGGCTTGTACGTCGTCACCACTGTCCCTGCACACCTTTTCTAGCCTCCTTTCGGGGCGTCTCCTCGGCGAGCCAGCAAATTCCGACGGCTTCGGTTGAGTTGGCGCAAGTGTAGTAAGCAAATAAACTGACTCGGTGAAATGAATGATTACCCTGCTGGCTGCCCTCAGGATCTGGCCATGGAGTGTCTTTTGCTCCCTGAAACTTTATCACGCATCTCTCGTCCCGCTGAAAGCGTGTAGAACCACAAGTATAACTAAAAATTCCACATCAGGGTAGACAACGTGTTTATTCTCCCAGGGCCACGGAGTGAAAGGGGAAAGGGGTGCATGAGAGGTAACCTTTAGTCGTCTCTTTGTCCTATACATGATGGCAGAGTGCAGCAGGATTTCAGCCTGCAAGACGCGATGAACGAGAGCCTAAAAATGACACGTCTCGATGGCAAATAAACCAAGGCATATGAGTAATAGGCGAATAGATAAAGTGGAAACCTCGAACAAGGCACGAAGACGTCGTGTTGGCATGGAAGGGTACCCGAGTGACATAGAGAAAGGGAGAAGGACGGAAGAAGGGAGGACACCATCATCCACTATTGTCGGTGGGTAATATCTTGATGGCATGATCTTGTCCTTAACAAACCATCAGAAGCCGCAGCCTACTAGGTTCGATCCCTCTAACACATTTTGGTCGTGGTCGGATCCAGGTTTGATCACGTTCGACGCCTAGTCGGACGGCGTCAGTTTCTCTTCTGGCCAGCCAGGACGGCCTCTTCCAAGAAAACCTGATAGCCCATGTAGGCAAGTAACACATCTTCTGTCAACCGTTCATGAGTCTGTACGTGGTCCCCACGACGACGCAATAAACCTATCTTCAAGTTGAAGCAACATTACTACTACATGCTACAAGACAAGATTATAGTGCCATTGTTTGACGACACTCTGCTTTCAGTAAGAGTTGCGGTCCTGGACCTATACTAACTCGCAATGGCGACAAAAAATACTCCCTTTTGGCTCGCTAAAGCCAGGTCATCAGATAGACTTTCATATCCTTCGCTCAGATGTCCTGAGGGCGAGCTACCTCGGCAATGTTGAGGAATTTCTCTGTGTTCAATAGCGGATCGGTGCCCTCACAGACCCCGATGGCCTACATTTTGGTTACCACAGACAAATCTCTTGGCTAGTCCCTCGCACACCCCAAAGAAGCAACTTCTCTGAGTATGTGATGGAATCAAATCAAACCATACCGTGTGTATGAGTCCTGGCACAGAGCTTGCATACTGGAATTATCTAATCCACGTCGCTCTTGTCTGACAGACTGGTTGGTACACGAGGAGGTGACAGGTAAAAGCGATTTGGGGCTGTTTCCCCGGAAATTTTGAGGAAGTCGTCCAGATCGGCCACCGAGCGGGTGAGGAGATAGTTTGTCGATTCGAGCCGTCCAGTACTGTATATCTATATACCATGGCTCATCTATATACCATGGCTCAAATGGGTGTTTTCCAGCTAGCTGGGTCTGATTGAATTCGCCTTCAGTCTGAACTTTACGGTTGATATGTTCTCGCGGATGTGCCTTGTATCCGATGGTCCTCTTCTGGTCAAAAGGGCAACCAATCCAGTAAGATCCAACTGAAAGCACATCTGGAAGGGCCAAGTACCAGTGTCTATGGGTTCAAGCAACTCGAATAATGCGAGAGTGTCCGCTGCCATAATAAAGTTTCTCTCTCAAATAATAGGTCTAGAAGAACTCACAAGTCGGTATTTTGTTCCATGACTTGCTAGATAATCCTAGAGGCAAAGTCACACATCATGGTTTCGCTAAAGCATTCTTAGCAATACAGAACGACTACCGCAATAGTTATTCAAAAGTCTATTCCATCCCTCCGGCACATACTTGGAGTTAATGCGGTCAGTGACACAAAACATTATGTTTTACTCTACAAAATTATCCATACTGAAATCCCTCCCCCATTCGCAGAGATCGTGAACTCGCATTGTTTCGTCCTCGAATACGTCATCTGCTCTTCCCCATATAAGATGGTCCCGTGTACCGAACGATCCGTACAGTAACTTCGAGGCGACATTGCTTCCGTCAAAGCACATGACTTTTACTTAAAGGTCAAGTGACCACAAGGGTCATACAGTGAAGAGTTGGAAAAAAAAAAAAGCCTGTAACAGAGAAATCAATGTTCGGGATCGGTAGAAATCCATCTCATGCTCTGCAGTGACTCTTTATCGGGCCTTTCGTGTTAGAGAAGTGTTCCTTTCTTGAAGGGAGACATTATCATCATCCACCACCCCGTGATTCTGGATCGACAGGACCAGCGATCACCTATATAATCTCCCGTTCGGATCACCTATCCACACGTACACATATCGCAGAGTATGTTTATCGGTCATACATATGCTTCGAGGCTCTGGAAAACACATGTTGGAACTACCGAAGAGACCGTTCAAGTTCGCAATAACCTGCAAGGGTCCGAGTGGTGCTTACATACGACTTTTGATGCGAGATCCCTTGTCGGAAAGCATCGGATCACACCTAGTTCGAAGCACGCACGGAGGGGGTACTGGGAAGGGTAATGTGATTGGTGTAAGTATCTCTTCCCATGTCATGCAGGATGAGACGCACATGCTGTGTGCCGCTTTGCTCCACAGTATGTCACGCATGTTGTGGCTGTCGCGATGAGGTTCTGCCACTTGTAAGGCATCCATCCAATGGATCTTGATCAGGAGCAGCGGTCTTGTGACCCGCAGAGCTGTTTTGCCGAGGATTATGCTGTTATAGTGTACCGTCGTACTCCCGCAATAATTCCGACATTTCAGTGGCTCTCCTTATCATCCATTGATAAGTACGGATAACGTTACAATCAAGATTAGCTGATGTAGCGGTATGTAAGTGGGCATTTTAAATTCACGAGGGATGTGTACATTTACGTATACCCGTCGGACGGAAGATAGCATGTCCCCTGACGGTGCTTTTCATTGTGAATACGGCTGAAATGTATATGTGGGGTACAGCGAGGTAATACCAGCACTGACCCTAGAACGTTCCCCACACCATGCATTTTGACGGTGGTGTTAATGTTTCGGTAATGATACAGTGGTGCCAATATACAACCTTCAAGGTCCGAACAGAACTCGGAGAACAAAAGGGCCCGGTATAGCTTGCACGCAGGCTCTCAGGAAGCGATGATACAGGTGCGGCATGTTGGTTACCCGCCAAGCGATGCTTCTATCGTGTAAGCGTGGCTTTTGGTGTGTCCAATGCGGTGTTGAAGTCAGCCTCGGCAATGGAAACAAAGGAGCAAGGGAATTGAATCTCCTCAACACTTTTGAAATCACCGTTCATTAGCGATGTATCCAGTTCATCCAAACTGACATGGGGCATCTTGAAGCTGAGCGTTCGTGCCCGTATCACGACAAATGATGTATCGATCACGGTGGATCCAATTTGAAACTGATGGAGTCTGTATGGGTATTGTCGAAATTTCTAACACCCCCCCCTTTCCTAGATGACTAAATTGGGACATCCTTCCGGCCCCTTCCAACCGAGCCGGGGCCCAGAAAAAATTTCCAGGTGCAGGTGAACTGGCTTCGAATTAAATCCGACGCCGTTCCAACCCCCGAGTCTCGGGTAGTCTTGAAATGGGGGGGGGTGTCGCGATCGCTTACAAGGTATTGGACATTTATTTAAGTGACATATCTCGACGATCTCAGTGAGTACATCCACAGTGTGTGCCAACGCCGACAACGCGTCGCGCAAAATTACCGCACACTGCTTTGGGTTTGGCTATCAACCGAAGGTGTGCTACCCTGTTAAAGGGGAATCCTGTTTTGATGGAAATATCATTTGTATTATTACCATCAATGTAAGACTATGATCTCTGTTGTGATAGCACCGAGAAATACAAGAACTGACGAGTCGGGTTGGGAAGAAAATCTGACCATTCAAGTGCTCATGACGACAGAGTTGAACACATACCATGTACTTGTAGTAGTCATTTTCCGTATTTGGGTGACGCTCGCTTCGCGACCTTGAGCGACGTCCAACGAGCGAAAAAGCCGACGACGGCTGTCTCTCTCTCATAACTCAAAGACAGTCTCGTCAGTGGTCCAGTTTGTGTTCATACTCGTCATTTACTCACATTCGTCTTGTAGGGAAACACTGGAATCATGCACCCCGCTCCAGCTCGCCTTGACCCAGTCGCAGAACAACAGGTCAATGCGCTCGCTGCCCAAATATCGGCCCTCCAAGAGCGAAAGGAAGCGCTGACGTTCGAGGCGTTCCACGTCGAATTCTCCATCCGCACCCTCCAAAGTCGCATCGCCCAAATCAACAACGAAACACTCCCCATATCCAGATTACCCTCCGACGTGCTCGCCATCATTTTTGAGGAGAGCAGGTGTCTCCTCAATCAGTGGCAAGGTCCTCGACGGCCCCTTCCTACAGAAGTCCAGCTCTCTCACGTCTGTTCCCGATGGCGGCAGGTGGCACTTAGCACACCGTCTCTTTGGACGACGATACGCGTTCCCATTCTCCACAAGGAGATTGCTGTCAGAACGTATCTAGAACGGTGCAAACAGTGTCCTCTTGACGTTCACATTGGCCCTGTCATGTCCGATAACCGCAGTATGGACATCATCTCGACCCTCCTCATCCCTCGAATACCCCAATTTCGAGAACTGATCCTCGACACAGAGAATCGCCAGGAGCTGTCTGGCATTCTTGGACTCCTCGTCAACGTTGCTGCACCCCATCTTCGTCGACTGAAAATATCCGGTCATGATATCGTCCGCGGACAGGGGGCATACCCTCGCTTCGAGCTCTTCCGATATGGTGCACCGCTTCTTGCGGATGCGCGCTTAAGTGCTATTCCCATCACGTTTCCGGAATCATGCATAAATACGCTTCATTTCGATCCGTTGCCTGGCCCAGGGGCACCCCTCTCTAGGAACGACCTGCTGAGCATGATCACACCATTTGCGTCTACCCTCAGCACGCTTCATCTGACGGGCTTCGTGAGCGGGTTCCACGAGGAGCCAGGAAGCGTGCCTGTGGTGCTACCTGCCCTCCGTGAGCTTCTCGTACACGGAAATGCACTCATTCATGGTTTCAACGTCTTCCGGAACATCGCCACACCTGGTATCCGTTCCCTCACGCTATATGCCGTTAAGCGACATGCGTTGTCGTCCATACACCGATTCATGACCCGGACATGTCCTGAACAATTCCAGGGACTGCGTGCACTGCACTATATAGAGGGTGATATGGATGACGATCTCGAAATATATCTTGCATACGCCACGTCGGAGTTGACCCACCTGTCCGTGACGATTGGTCACCACTCGCAGCTTCTGCGGCTCGTTCTCAACAGTGACAAGCAGGCGTCATTACACGGTACTGCGCCACTATGGCCCAATTTACGTACGCTCTCGCTCCACCTGGCACGACCGTGGATGCAAGACAGGGATGATGCCGATCCAGATGAGGAAGATGAAATACCACCCATGATGGCGATGCTCCTCGATGTCGTCCAACAACGGAAATCGGTCGCAAGACCGCTCGACATGATACAGCTCGAAGGGTATAACGCACGCGTGTTTCAAGAGCAGTTCAGCATTGTTCTTGCCAAATCGCAGTTGCACGTGGATATGCGGGTGAATGTGCCGCAGCATGCACATGTATCGGACGTACGACCTTGTGAGTTTGATTGGGCCTATACAGGCGATTTTTACGGGGCGCAATATCGGTCGCACGTGTATCGCAAGATGCAGACGCAGGATTGGATGGGTGGACCCAGAGCGAGAGGACCACCGACGATCATTCATACGACGCCGCCAGCGACGATTATACATGCCACGCCGTGAGTTCCTTGTCTCCTGGTTTTTTATGTACGTTGTATGTATATTACTACTTGTACGGACCGGTTTGCTGGATGGATTTCATTATCATTATTACTGGCTGAGCCGGACCGAACATATCCCGGATCTGAGACCAACGTAGTAGGATCCACGTCTTGACCCGTTCGTTCGTCATGTCCACCGCCGTACAAATTCCCGGACCCATCACCCTCGTAATACCCCCATCCTTTTTGACATATTATACCCTTCAAGAGAACGTGTTCGCGGCGTGTCTTGGTTAACTCGCTGTCGTACCCTTCAACCCTCAACAAATGGAACATGTCTCAATAATCGAACTCTTGGCCATTCCCCAACGTGCGTTCGTGTCCGCCATCTCAACGACGACAAAAAATCACATTGGACAGTCGCACCAGATCACCCCATGGCCCATGGCTCTCTCGCCTCGTTGGACTGTCCGCAACCCCACGAGGACAAGGAGGACCTCGACCAACTCGTCTCCCAAATCAACGGTCTCCAAGCCTCGCACAACGAACTCGTCCGGGTCATGCGTGGTCTTCAGGTCCGTGCGGCCCGGATCCAAAACGGGCGTACACCCGTCGCCCGACTCCCCTCAGACGTTCTCGTCCTCATCTTTGCTGCCTGTCGACAGATCAATGTGCAGTGGTCCGGCGTCCTCAGCCTACTCCGCCAATCGCCCATCGAGATACGGTTGTCCCATGTCTGCACGCACTGGCGCGCCGTCGCGCTTTCTAGCCCAAGTCTATGGTCCCGCATTCACTATCCGTTTGAACATGGAGAAGCATCGTTACGCGAGTACGTCAGACGGTCCGAGGGGAGCGCGTTGAGGGTCTATCTCGGCCCGTGGGCAAAGACGCCGAATCCCAACTTGGAGCGTGTACTCGCGAGCGTGCTCCTGCCGCACGTGGCCAGGTTTGAGGAACTCGTGTTGGATGCCGTCTCGCGCGAGACGCTAGGGTCGTTGCTGGCTCTCTTTCGGGATGTGGCCGTTCCCGAGCTACGGCGGTGTCGAGTCATGTGTCGAGGTCATATGCCGACGCATGGCGGGCCATTGCCCATCGTGCATGTGTTTACCAAGGGTGCACCGCGCCTGATCGACGTCCGTTTGGACAATCTGCCCGTTCTCTTGCCCAGCTCGGCCGGCGCAGTCGTCGAGACACTCACGTTCTCCGTCTACCCCGGTCCACAACTCCCCATGTCCCGACATGCGTTTCACCACATCGTCGGGGCCTGTCCGGGCCTCCACACCCTCCACCTCCGGGGGTTCATCGAGCTCGTCGCACAATCCCCCACATCCCCCGTGCACCTCCCCCACCTCCGCGAACTCGCCGTCAACGGCCGTGTGCTGTCCAATGGACTCCGGCTCTTTGACCTGATTTCGGCACCCCACATCGAGACGTTCATACTCGAGGACGTCAAAGCTCCCGCACTCGCAGCGATTCACAAAGTCATAGCGCGCTCACATCCGCATGGATTTCAGTCGCTCACGCGACTCCGATACGTGCGGTGTGAATTCGGTGCCGAGCTCGACGTGCACTTGTTGCGCGCGACGCCCAACGTGCGCGAGCTCGTGTTGAGCGTGGACAAACATATGCCGCTCGTCCGGCTGCTGGTCAACAGCGACAAACAGGCGGCTATGTATGGTTCGCCGCCGATGTGGGCCGCCTTGCAGCGCGTGACGCTTCATACACAGGGGTACGGTGGGCCAGGACATGCACAGGCAGAGGCACCGACGGTCGTTGCGGTCGGCGTCCCGATGAACGAACCCTCGGCGACGATGACCCTCTTGCAAGAGTGGATCGCCTGTCGCACCGCGCTCGATGTCCCGCTCACGCGATTGCGATTCCAAGGCCCGAACGCGACTACGTTTTCCAACGAGTTTGCATGGGTGATGCAAACGCAGCAGGCAAAACAGGATGTGCACGTACACACCGAGGCCGTGTGTTGTGCCCTGTCGGGGATGGCGGATTGTGGGTATGCGACGGACGATTGGGCGGCGGTGGCGGAGGGGTATAGTAATCAGCTCCGACAGTTTTTGGCGCAGGTGTCGTTGGTGAGGCATCAGATTGCGCCCGTGTTACCGCCGAATTTCAATATTCAGCATCTGAGGCGACGAGGGGTGTCGACGTGATACCCACTCGTCTCACCATTCCTTGTTCATCCGTATGGATCCCTGGTTTTCGATGCGGAGCGATATCCTATTAGCAGTCTAGATGATAGCGTATTACAGTATCTTTCTCGTGCTACTATATCACTCTCCGAGTGGTCGTTACAATAAAGGCACGTGTCAGCAGTCGAGGTCAATTCACTCGGTGCGACCGTCAATGCACGTCAACACGTCGCGTCCGCTGCCCCGCAACACTGCAGGTACTCTCGTTTTATCCCTCTCGTGCCAGCTACGTGTTGTACCTGTCTCGTAGTGTACCTGTTTCATTTTCGTATTTTTAAGCTCGCTCGTTATCGTACATCGATACCTCAGCTATATATTCCCTGCACCGAGGTATGGTATCCGTTTTATCTCGTATTCACTCTGACTCATGTACGCGTAGATGTTGCACTCTAATTTAGTTGCGTATTCCCTGCGCTGAGATCTCGCGCTCTGTAAGCATATGATTTAAACATATAAACTAGCACGTGAATCACATTCGTCGACTTTCGAATCAGAGCTTGGCTTTGATCGCTGCCTTGGACCTGTTGCAATCCTCGCACGGTGATGGCCGATGATCTGGGCCGAATGCGCCAGCTTGTATGAGCACCTCTCGCTCTTCGGCCGAGAGACCCAGCTCGGCGAGGATGGTATCGTTGTGGGTCCCAGGCTCGAGTATGATGGGTGGCATCGTCGATGAAGAGGGCGGCGCAGGGGTTCGACTGAGGTGTGGATGTGGGGCAGGGCGAGACGAGCCAGACGGATCGATGACAGCCGCTTCAGCAGGCGTCAACACCGGCACCGCACACGCGTCCGAATCTACGTGCGACGCCAACACATCAACGGACAGACATCAGCACGCACGCCTCAAAAACGTACCATGAAACACGTCCGCCCAATAATCCCTTGGAAGGGCTCTAAACCCTTTCTCGATGTACCGGCGTAACTTGGGCCAATCTGCCATCGTAAACTGTTTGGCGCGCATCGGTGTCCATTCGGTTTTCTTGCCATTGATGCGCAGTGCGGCGTTGAATCGGTCGATAAAGGTAGCCAAGAAGGGTGGTTCGATGCAGCCGAGGCTCATCCATTTCCCGTCAGCGCAGGTGTAAATGCCGTAAAAAGGAGCACCACCGTCGAGCGCGTTGGACCCGCGTGGTTGGGAGAAGTAGGGCGAAGAAGTGTGGGCGTTGAGGAGGGGGAAGGAGGAAACGTAGCGCGTCCCAGAGACCTATCGAGAGATGATGAAAGGTTGAAGTACTGTGAGCGGTCTCACCATGTCGGCGTTGACGACTTGGCCACGACCGCTCTTGCCGCGTTCGACGAGGGCTAAGAGGATGCCTGTGGCACACATGAGGCCGCCGCCAGCAAAGTCACCGAGAAGATTCAAGGGGAAGCTGGGCTTTTCGCTCGTGCCTGGAAGCATCTGGGAACCGTGTCAGCGGTGGTAGCGCGTCAAGCGAATTGGATGATCGTACGGCCAATACGCCGCTGAGGGCGATGTAGTTGATGTCGTGACCTGGGAGGTTGGTCAATATCGTCGTTTCGGTCGAGGTGGTGTACCTACCCGCCATGGAGGCATAGGGGCCTGTAAACCAAAAACGTCAACAGTTTGTTTTTGGCAGGTGGAAGATGAACGCACCTTCGCGAGGAAATCTAGGCGAAGCCATCAGTGATGACGACACGATTGGGAAAGGCAACTTACCCAGACAACCGTGCGTAGATTAACCTGTCATTCAACCCCTTCTTTTCTTGGCTGCCGTAAAATACGTCTGGGCCGAGGCCGAGCCGCTCGAGTACGCCAGGCCGGAAGGGGTCAATGAGCACGTCTGCGTGTGTAATCAGTCGTTTGGCGATCGCGAGACCAGCTGGGTTTTTCGTGTCGAGAGCGATCGAGCGTTTTTGTTCGCAGAGGACATCTTGGGAGGTCGACGCGGGTCTGTCGATGCGCGTAACGGACGCGCCGTGATGTGCGAGGACGAGACCGGCAAACGGGGCGGGTGCTAATCCTGCAAACTGGCTCGAATTCAATTGGCGTGGTTCTGCAAAGAGACGCGCGTACGTACCTCGACAACTTTGAGTCCGTCAAGCGCCATGGCGAGAAGAGAAAAGAAGCGGGCGAGGGTAATATAAGACGTTTCAGGTTTTTATGTTTCATAGGTACGTTTTAGCTGTACGGTGTCGTTATTGTTTGCCCGCTCGTCTCGGATCTTCTGCACGGCCTCGTCAGACTAGGATCCATTTGGTAAAAGGCTATCGGGTTAGTTTTTGTCTCGGGCACCGAATACCGAAGAAAAATCACGTAGGACAAGCCGAGACAAGACCCGGCCATGACGTTGCCCGTCCTCATCGCCGCTTTGCCCTGATCATTCGAACCTTGTTTGTTTCCACGAACGTCGCTCAACTTGGGGTCAATGTACTAGAAGTATCTCACATGTTGGAAAAAATGAAAAACGTATTGGCTTTCATGACTCTGGAGGATGTGATATCACTTTGGTGGTATCAAGGTAATGACTAGTGATCTATAACTTCTCCTCAGGCTATGACTTGGGGTATGTGCCCCACCACTTCAGAGCTTCGTGGAATTCTTGCGTCCTCTCAACTCTGAGGGAAGCAGCAATGCCATCTGGTCAGCAACGGCGATGCAATATTGGTGATCCCTCCATCCTTTAACGATCTCTCCTTGACCGATTTCACAAGGAGATGACCAAATTTCCACTCTTTCATTGTGACGCCCTTCTGGGTCTGATTGGAAACGTGATTCACTGTATAGGCCAACCGTGCGAGTTGAGTGTTTGCCGGATGACGGTATCCTAGCCTTGAACTCTACCGTCATAGCGATGGTGGAGGACCAACTATGAGGGGTATTGTGACAGATCACCATCTCAAGATAAGGAGTACAAACCTTCTCATTTTGCTTGCGCTACCCGGCTCGCTCGATGGAAGCAATTCCGGCAAGTTGGTGGACGCATCGCAAAAGAATGGTATGGATGATGTGGTGAGCTTATCAGCCAGCTCGCACCAAGCGCCCCACAGGACGCCCCCTCCTCCAACCGATTCGGATGTCGTTCTTGTTGTGCTGCCTGGATCATTAAGCCGTGATAAGATGGGGTCGACGGACATTTGGAACTCCATCTTTCTTGCCCACCGAGGTTTAACAGCATCGTAGGACACTTCGCTCGGGTGGAAATGAAGCGGCACACGGCGTGCGTAAGGAGACGGGGGGGCTAAAATCATCTGTTTCCGTCCGGGCTGCGACGGGGACAGATCGCCAAAGACGAGATGAGCGCTTGTTCTTGTTGTTCCCTTGCGGCTCAAGATGTGTTAGCCGAGCACGGCAAAGGAGAGGCAACATAAGGTCGACCGACCTGTTGCACGAGCTCCGCAAGCATATTTGTGAAGGTCTTGCCAGATTTGAGCAGCTTCACATGCACTTGGCCTGGGCCAGTACCAGCAGCGCGAAGAAAGTGTGCGCTGACGTAGATGGGGTCTACATGGGAGGTGCCGGATTGATGTTGAATGCAGGCTTCAACGATAACCCCCAAGGAGTAGCCTGGTGCATTCAAACGGCAAATGTGCGAGAGCGCTCCAAGACTCGAAATACCTACCTCCTTGAGGAACACTGAAATATCACGTGGAGCGATAAGTTATCCGAAGGAGTGGTCAACTTGAACTTACACGGAGATGGACCAGTTGGGATCAAGTTCGCAACCGTAGTGCGAGGTGCCGTCGTCACTTTTGGACTGAAATGATACCTGGAGAGCCTTTGTCAACCGCGTCATACCTGAATATGATGTTCAAGACGACACCAGCTACTAACTCGATCAATGTATTTTCGCACCAACTAAGTGCGTAATTTGTAAGTATTTGTACTCCCAACACGAATCGGATGTCCTTTTCTTTTTACTCTCCTTGCCATAATGTTTCCAGTTTGTCAGAAAAGTCTAATAGTACATGTCTTTCTGCTTCTTCGTCTCAGATCGGTTTTGAAAATTGGTGTAGTGTATAGCTCTGCCGCCTGAAGTCTTCCTTTGGCAAGGTCAAGCGCATGGAAGTCCAGTCATACCCGTATGCATTTTGCTATACATCTCATAGAAAACGTTGCATCTCATACGAAGCAGCCCCGACATGCTAATCAGCGGAATCGTCCAATAAGTAGCAGTGAGTTTGGCCAAAGAATTTGGCATTTATTGCTGCTAGGGGAATAGCTCAATCAGCATGGCCATTTTGCAATTCGCTTGCAGGCCCACCTTGTCGAGAAGTGTGAACAAATACTAGGTAATGATTTCGATTAGAGGCGCTGGGAGGTCAAGTCAAAGCTAGTGATCGGTGTGATTGGTGTGTGGGTGCTCCTCAAGACGAACACTTGTGAGCAGCCACACATGTTGGTAGGAAGTCGTTACCTTACTCGGATCCTCATGATCAGTGGTAGCATCACATACCTCATTCGCCTAAGCACTTCATGGTTCCTCCCATACTTGTTTCGCTTGGAAGTCATCATGACTTGAGGTGGGTGTTATCACATATCCCAAACTGCGGCTTAGGTTCCACAGTACTGGCTGACCTGACTCCTGACTCCTTTTCTGCCACATCATCATGTACCAGGTCCTGCCATATCTCAATTTCCTTCCACATGGTGCTCCTGCACTGTATGTAATGTGCTCACCCCTTTGAATGGCGACTCTGCTCCGGCCATAGGAACCAACCAATGAAACTCTTCTCGCATCCGTTATTAGGCAGAGGGTGAACTAAAAGCGACGGTGTTCCCCTTGTGGGAGCCAATCCGGATCGGGGATGCGAGCCTGGAGACGTGGACTGGGCAAACGTGTATGTCTCTCAACATTGAGTCCTGAAGGGCGTCACAACGACGGTGATCAAGCCAACAACAGGAGGTTGTCATTCCACCATAACCCAAGGATACTTTTCGTCGTGAATCGGTGATGTACCGCACAACTTTTCTGGTTCTGAAACTTTGGACAGTGAAGTGGCTTGGGATGCAAGACTAAGAGTGGATTTGCACCCGTGCTTTCACATGCGGAGAGATCACCACAGATTGTTTGCTGCCAGGCATGGGGTGTTGTGGATTCATCATGCCTTGGGGCGCCGTAGGCTTAAGAACAGGGATAAATGTGAAATAAGTGGTTGGAGTACATGGATGTTGACCGACATCGTAAGTTTGCTCAAATTAGCAGACAACTTGACCAAGTACGAACACGGCAGCAAGCACACACTCTAGATATCATTAGCCTGGAGATCATCGAACTCCTTGCGACATCCCTAATGCGGGTGCATGGGACCTGATCGGGCTACTTTTTCACGAGCATAATATGTTGATTTCTGGGTAGGTACCGTACTCATCTCTAGCAACATTCATCTGAGTGCTGACGCTGTAACTTAAAAAATAGAATCGTGATATGAGCATATTTCACCCAGTATAAGCATGACCTCGTGAGGTAGCAAAAAGCAAGCAGACTATAACGCCGCTATTTCTGTGCTGCAGGAGTAAATGAAATATGGACCGTCGACCAGCTTGACGAGCGGAAACGGTTTGGCCTCGCCCTTCGCACCCGCGTTAAACTATTCTCTGGCCTCCTCTGGCTCAAAGTTTGGCATTCTAACTGGAATCCGCAGCTACGCAGAGAGTGATCCAGGCACAGAAACTTGGAGCTACTTTGCTCAAACCATGCTTCGTAGATACATGACCCGACACTCGAGAGCTTTGTTCAATATTGCTACCACCGCATCCCTGGCTTCGAAACCATTCTTGACGAGGGCCTGAATGAAGGGTGGTATGACCTTCATAACTGCAAAGGTACATAGGTGCTATCAATTGAAAGAATGCTCGCTAATTTATATTATAATCATGACATTCAGGTTAGCTTGCACTCTTACAGGTACCGAGAGAACTGACACAAAGTATATTGGGGCAATACCAAATGTAATTAGGATGACATCTCCGCAAACCCATGATCTCAATTTTCCGGTAAGCAAAACCCTCAATCCCCACACTCAAAGATTAATAGTAATAGGAGAACAACCGATGACAACGGCACCATTCTGTTTGCACATTTAGCACTATCACCCGAAGCCTATATCTGAACAAACTCACAAATTGGTTGTCATTGCAACAGACTGGGTTGGCAGAGCAAGATCCACCATTGTTGCCGACACCAACACCACTAACGGGGCTGCAACCAGACCCAATAACACCAGTCACACCGGCAAGGATGTTGAACCCAGCCTGGCTCAAGGCATTATGTACGTCCGATGCCTACAAACATGTTAACATCACATAACCCGGAATACCGACACTTTGACAAACCTGGTAGACATTGTTGCAGCAGTTGATAGAACCAGTGCTGCACTCATCAGCACCACTGCGGGCAACGTTGGGGGTAGCAACTGCGAGAGCAGCGAGAGAAGCAATACCAAAGAGGCGAGCGAACATGTTGATCACGGAGGAGGTGAGCTAAGGAGTTTTGTAGGGTGAGGACTGCTGAAAAATTCAAAGGAACTGGGCCGTCTTTTATAACTTTTCGCTTGTGCTTCTCGCTCACCGATTTGTCAAAGAACCGCTCAACATGTGACTGCCGCATTTTTTTTGTTGTTGATTTTTCTGCCGGTTTGGAATGCAGGGAGGCTGATGATCGTTGATAGGTTACCTAAATCTGGCGGCAGAATAATACCAAGGAGTGGTACCTGAGTCGTTCTAGAATCTGGAATTGAACGTACATATTGATTACTGTAACCAGGTCAACTTATGGCGGCCCGATGTGATGATCTTGAACTACTATTCGGCAGCCAAGCATCACGTCTGTCGCCAATAATCGGCCAGTAACTGGAAGAACAGCAAGGAGGACTGGCCGATACTCCAGTCTAATTTCATGTTATAATCTAGGATAATATTGGCTTTAAAGGACATCTCTTGTTAACGAAAAGTATAAAACCTACTTAGGATGATTATGTAAGATAGCGGACGTTTTTGAATTTCACATACCTGCCGGCCAACCTCCACACGCTGAATGGGATTCTAGGTTTTTGATCCCTTGATAAAGTTTCAGGTGGCGGGCTGACGGTTAAGCGAGAAAAATCAACCTTCAATGTACTACTCGCAGGCTGCTTCGGAGAGACTATTCATTCTTTGGCTCCAATGTGAACTAGACAGCTATCTGTACCAGGTCAATAACACACGCAGGTGACATAGTAAGAAGGTACATCCAAACTCAGCTAATATTACTCGTGTTCTGTGCATGGCGTAACGGTGGATTTTACCTCATGATGTTCCAGGGTCCATCTATCAAAGCCAACCGCACATCTGAACATGGTTAGGAAGTACTTAGAAAATAAGTAGAATCAAGCTGGCATTCAGGAGTTGGTCACCGTTTGGCTACCCCATACGTAGTGTACAAAGTGGAGTGGGTAATGATTAATGAGGCTCAAACAAAATAATAAAAAGGTACAGTATAATCAAAAAGCATGCGTTCAGTAAATCACAGGGGGCTTTTTTTTTCTTCCAAAGTGCATGGCTTGCAGCGTCATAACAAAAAGCCTCACGCAGACTCCAGTATGTTTGGGTTGGTTGTTTCTTGTGAAAATAGTGTATGAAATTTATGGAATTAAGCTTTCTGTGTGGGCTGCTGAGTTCGGTGGGCGTCTGCTCCATAGCTAGGCATACTAATGCCAGGCTACTACCGCAATAGTATGTAGAAATCAATTGAACAGGGCACCAAACACCAGCCAGCATCTAATCGTGTGGTAAATGATTTATCTACTGCTGCCCTACTCTGCCACATCGGAGTGGGGGAAAGATGTGTGCGCTGTGTAGAAGGAATCAAAGGGTCTATGAGTTATCCAATACGAGGCAAGCATATGTTTACTAGTTCATCTCCACATGGTATCCTCGATATCAAGAGCGTGGCAATATAAATGCACTGCCAATACATTCCGGACACTTCGACTATACACTACTTGGATATAAATGTATCCATAATCATGTTGGAGACAAATGTGGCAATGGAAGAGAAATAGTGAGATCCTCGGATTTGACGTTTTCTACTTGGGATATCTCCGTCATCGTCGTCATCCTCCCGTACCCTCCTTTTTTGACCGCATGAACCATGATTCCATGGAGCTGAATTCGTATGCAAGTGGAAAGTGAACCATGGAATGGGATGTACATACCTTTCGGGTTCGATCTCTCACCCAGATCCATATTTTCTATATGATCTCCCTCAGCGGCTGTGCATTCATCGCCCACATTTTTGTCGTCCTTAGAGACCTTTTCCCTCTTCTGCTGCACCGCCTCGCCGTACGTCTTCAAACCTTCCCTGTCACCACTGCTCCTTTTGGGTTTATCAGTAGTGCTCTGGCGCTAATCAAGATCCATTTCATAAATAACAACCTATGGTGTTACCGTAGCTCACATACCATTTTGTTTACCCACTTGGATACTGCATAAAAAAAAAATCATTAAGTGAAACCATGAAAAGTGAGTGCTTACCCCAAGCTACATCCAGAGGTTGGTTGGAACAGCGTTCTACCAAGTCCCATAGCTCCTCCAGATGACGCTTTGGAACTTTATTGATGTCATACGACCAAACCTCCCCTTCAAGATTTTCGTGGATGCGATGCGACTTGTAGTCGGCCCAATCTTATAGTAATGTCAGTAATTAGTATACAATTGCATAATGAAGCTTACTGAAAACATTGAGGTCCATTCGCTCGATATTCGTCTCACACATTAATCGGAGTTCTTGAACTGCGGCTGGATCATGACGGCCAAGCAGGAATTCAGTGATGAGGTATTCGTTGAAGCTTGGGCAAGTGTATTCGGAGATATTTGCCTTTTGAATGTCTACCGCTGGGCGGATAAGCGCTTCGATGACGTTGTCAAGGTGAACCATGATGCGAAGGAGGCATGGCATGAAAGACTTGAATTTAGTGGCCTTTCGTTTCTGGAATACGTCATAGAGTCGAATGATAAGGTTGAGTCTCCAGAGAGATTTGACGACGTGGTCTCGATACTTGTTTGGAAGATACACTCGGTGCTGGGTTAGTTTGGTGTAAATGTTCGTTTGCTTGATCTGAAAATACTCTCTAGTGGCCGAATGCACTGTATATTTGACTTGGACTATCAGGTCGACGTGATAAGGTGTTGGTAACGACTTCTGCCAGTAGTAATCTGACATGGTGGTGTCAATATGTGGAGACATGTCACGTGTCCTAATTATATGTTCACATCGGACCGGACGGGCCTAGAAATATTCGGTCATCCTACTGTCCCGCTTTTACATGCGAGCGCTGATATCGTCCCGAACCATCACCAGCATGGCGACCAAGTTCACTAAAGTACCCATTTCAGAACTCCCCCTACCCCCTGTGCCGCAGATCCTGACCCACAACCTCACACCCGACCCAAACGAACCGACCCCGTCTACTTTCCTTCACGATGTGCTCCAGAACAGACCCAGCATCCAGCGCCGCGCACGTATTCTACCCGGCGAAGCGCACTTTGCGTACGTTTCTCCCATGCCGTTAGGATTCCCGTATGAAGTACCCCCCGTCGAATCCGAGATCGCTGACAAGGCCGCCCATATCGAGAACTGGCTCGGAACGAACGAAGCGATCATCCCAGCGCAGAAGGATCTCGAGCCCAAGGTATCCGGCCCCAGTTCCAACGGGCTCACCAAGTTCGTTTCGCAGGCGCGCGATCAGAAGCGGTCGCTCATCGGGCTTTCGGAGATGTGTCTTCGGGATTGCCTACCACACTTGGACGTCGGGGATGCATTTGCCATGCTAGGTCGTCCGGCCTTGGTTCCATCGTCGAGTACGGAGAACGGGGACTGTATTCGGGAGGAGTCAGAGGTGGGCTTATCACCTGCGGGGCGTGTTGGACAGGAACTCGTTGATGTGTTGGGTGGGCATGCGGTCCTCATGTCTGCCGATGTCGCAGCGGGCGGTAAAGGCTATGCACCGTGGTCGCTTCGATACAGTGGACATCAATTTGGGAATTGGGCTGGTCAGCTCGGGGACGGACGGGCGATTTCGATTCGTGAGTGTTTGCGGTGGTGCGTGCTGCTAGCGTGCTGAACTTTGTCGGGGTAGTCTCGACGCCACACCCGTCGGAAGAAGGCGTGTCGTATGAACTTCAACTCAAGGGAGCTGGTCGTACTCCCTTCTCCAGAACGGCCGACGGGCTAGCCGTGTTGCGTTCTTCGATCCGGGAGTTTCTTTGTTCTGAAGGTCATTACATGCCCTTATACGTCTACATCGTCCAGAGCAGCTCATTAGACTTTCGTTAGCCATGCACGCGCTA
Organism: Austroboletus festivus; assembly: GCA_038088875.1. Classification (NCBI taxonomy): domain Eukaryota; kingdom Fungi; phylum Basidiomycota; class Agaricomycetes; order Boletales; family Boletaceae; genus Austroboletus; species Austroboletus festivus. Next base: position 9,816 of record JBBPJU010000048.1, on the reverse strand, counting down.
TCGATACCCACAACCCGGTCACTTGGCTTGGTATACCTTCCGGAAATACGAGTTTTCCGTGAGAGGGTTGAGACGGCGTGTATATGTACTCGCGTCGCCGAAAGTTTTATTCGGATTGGGAATTTTGAAGCGCTATCACCTCCAATGAAAGCATTCTTCTTTGGCGGTGGGCAACAAGATGCCGATTACAATGCGTTGCGTATTCTGGGGGAGTTGGTCGTCAAGAACGTGTTGAAGCTCGAAGGGGTGAACGTCGACGTGGGAGATGCGTGGGGCCAGGCATTGGTCTTTGAGGTTGCTCGCAGGAACGCGCGGATGGTGGCAGCTTGGCAAGCGTACGGGTTCATGCATGGGGTTATCAATACGGACAAGTGAGTGCCTTGGAGACCTCTCTCGGTATGCTTTTCTGACATGGAATCAGTGTGTCCATCATGGGCCTCACGATCGACTACGGTAAGCGCTATGATAGGAACATGCTACCATCCGCATTCATATCGGATACAGGGCCATATGCGTTCATGGACGTCTTTGACTCTTATCATATCTGCAACCACAGCGATTCCGAAGGACGGTACGCTTACAAGGTGAGATGAACGACCGTATCCTTCCAAGTCTGTCGTCTAACTACACATTCTAGTATCAACCGAACATGATGTGAGTACAGTCTTCTCATCTACGCTATCACTTTTGGACATCCACAGTGTTTATGCATGCCGCGCCCTCCTCAACGCACTCGCCCCGCTTATCGGCGCCGAGATATCCCTTGGAAACAAGGCGGTCAAACAGGGCTGGGCCACCGACGTGCCGTCAGACACCCTCCAGTCGTGGAAAGCCGCCGCTATTGAGCAGACCCAATCCGAGATGGAACGCATCCTGCAAGAGACCAGCGCCGTCGAGTATAACCGCCTCTTCCGCAAGCGTCTCGGACTTCGTCTAAAGGTAGACACGGACCAGTCACAGATATTCCAACCTCTTCTGGACATGATGGAGCAGCAACGACTGGATTTCCATGGGACATTTAGACAGTTGGCGGAGTTCCGACGGGGAATGATGGCGACGACAGAGGACGAGGGTAACGAGGGCAAGAAGACGGCCGAGCTGGAGACGTTTATCGGCGGGTTGCTTCAAGGCACGCCAGAGTCAGACAGGTTGGATCACACGCATGCGACGGAAGAGTGGCTCCAATGGCTCGAGAAATACGTTAGGCGGATAGATCGCGAGGTTTCGGAGTGGGCTGCGGAACCGGATGAAGGTGCGGCGCGGGAGAAGGCGATGAAATTGGCGAACCCGCGGTTCGTGCTGCGCCAGTGGCTCCTCGAAGAGGTCATCAAGAAGGTGGAGACGGATCAGATGAGCGGGAAGCGCGTTCTGGCAAAGGTGCTGGCGGTGCGTGTGTTTTCTCTCGTGAGTATCGGACAGGACTATGACATGGCCTATTCATTCATAGATGGCTTGTTCTCCGTTTGAGCCTTGGGGAGCAGAGGGCGATAATACGCCAGAGGAACAGCTCGATCCAGAGATTAGAGAAGAGAGGCGGTATTGTGGGATGGGAGACAAGCGGCTGTTGGGTTTCCAATGCAGTTGCTCAAGCTAAACGAGCGTTATATGTCTTCGAAGGAGAGTGTCACGAAATCTGAGATGGTGCATAGTTCAAATGACAAGACTGTTGTACGTTTAGGAAACCTATTGATGCTGTCCATACGACGGTATGAAAGCCGAGATTCAATGAAAATAATATGTTAGTGAGGGTGGTACGGTCTGCACACCCCAACTCTTTTTTCTAATGACAGAAGACACTCTGAAGGCTATGTTATATGGGTCACAGCCCCATAGACGGACTGATCAGATCAGACTGTCTCTGCGTATATGGGATTCAGGTAAGGTGTGATGAATCATACTACTTTTGCACGTGATATGTGACTTCGTGACACATCGGCTAAGATCCTCCGAGCTTATGCGCCGAGTATTTAGTAGTCATAAGTCACTCGTTCTGCACATGAAAGCGGTCAACGGCTCGTCGCAAGGCTATTAATGACTTCTACTGGAGTCTCTTCTCATCGAGACAAACGCAGCCTTGATTATGCTCTTCGTTCCGGTCTCGCAGGTGGTCTCGCAGGATGTATCGTACGTATCCTACGTTGTGACACCAATACTGATAGAGCGACGTTGGCTGCAGGCAAAAACAGCCGTCGCACCTCTCGACAGAGTCAAGATTCTTTTCCAGGCCTCTAATCCCGACTTTCAGAAATATGCTGGTATGTTTTGACGATCTAGTATATCGTGCATTCACACGCTCATGTTCGTACACCTCTCTAGGGTCCTGGACGGGCGCATTTAGAGCTGGTCTCGCAATATATAGAGATTCAGGCACACGAGGGTTACTTCAAGGACATTCTGCGACCCTCCTTCGCATATTCCCGTACGCCGCCATAAAGTTTATGGCGTATGATCAATGGCGACCAGTACGTTGTCGTGCTTTGCTTGACACCGCTCATTTGAACTGGGACTCTCGCTAGTTGCTCATACCAACGCCCAGTTACGAAACAAACTTTCGACGATTCACTGCAGGCGCCCTGGCAGGTGCGTTCTCCTTGAATGCTCTGTCAGTTTATCTGACATGCATGCATTTGGTAAGGGATGACATCTGTCACATTAACGTATCCATTAGAGTTGATTAGGGTCCGGATGGCATTCGACAGCCGCATAACGAACAAGACCGGGCGATCGTCGTTCACCCGCGCCATCTGCAACATCTACCATGAAACCGCTCTCTCTTCCACATCCCTGTCCCCATCTACTCCCAAACAAATATTCGAACGGTTTCCAACACTCAAATTTTATCGTGGTTTCACCGTCACCGTGGTCGGCATGATTCCTTACGCAGGGACCGGGTTCCTTGTGTGGGATTTCTTCCGTGCCTATTTCTACCCTACCATAGATGGCAAGGCACAACGGCCCAGCATTGCTGCAGATCTCGCCATCGGTGCAGTTTCCGGAGCCATATCCCAGACGGTGTCCTACCCTTTCGAAGTCGTTCGACGGCGCATGCAAGTAGGTGGTTTAACGCGTCCCGACCGATGGCTAGGTTGGGGGGAGACCGTCAGGGCCGTGTATACGTCAGGGGGTTGGAGAGGATTCTTTGTCGGCCTGGGTATAGGCTATCTAAAGATCATACCAATGACGGGCATCAGCTTCGCAGCATGGCAAGGCTTCAAGCGAGTGCTAGGACTATAGAGGGTAGAATGTATACCTGTAACAATGCAGACTGCCAACCACAGCATTCGGGACGTGAACTTGACGAACGTGCTATCAGCGACATGAGCGAGTAGGGCAAGCGACGAACGTTTCAGGTTCTCACTTTGGGATTATACGTTACATCTGGAAAAGGTGGACCTGTCGGAACCAAGGCCCTGTGCGACAGCCAAGATAGTCCATACCTTCGATGTGATCTCAAAAAGGATCAAACAGCCACCTGTACAGTATCATGATGCATCTGATAGTTGCTACCAATGTGACACAAATGAAAGACAAAGACCAAAACGCACGCTCATGCAAGGTGCATAGAGTTGCATTCAGTACTATGGATCAGCACAGATCTATCCAGTTATTGATGACAACACGAGAGTGTACTAGTGCACACGATTATATATAATAAAGCAAAGCGGATCAAGATCAGCAATGTAGAGCCATGAAGGAGTGGCAGTGACTAGGGAAAAAAAAAAAAAAGGTAAACCTGTACCACACACCATGGCGCGTCGCATGATTTTAAAAAATAACAGAGGATCAAAGCAACGTCGAACGTTGAACAGGAAATATAAACATAGAGCGAAAATACGCACACAAAACCACCAAGAGAATAGATGAGCAAAAGGATGGTGATATGGTGGAACAGAACAAATAAACAAGTCTAGCGAGCATTTGCTTGGGTTGGCGGGTAGGGGAAGGCGGTAACACTGACGGCAGACTCGCCATCGTCTCCAGTTGCTCGAGAGTATACGGACGACTGCATGGAAACAATTCGGTCGCTACTGATTGGTCTATATCCCTCTTCGAGAGCAGCAATCAATGACTGAAGAGCAGCAGATGAGTCGCGCGGCACATTTTCGTCGGTGAATGGGTTTTGGGGAGGTTCGGGAAGTAATACGCGCTTGACAGGCTGGTCTCGACCACTGAAGAAGGGATTTTGACCTCTCTTGGAACTGCTCCTTACGGAACTTGCACGGTCTGAGAAGGGATTCTGAAGTTCCCCAGGCTCGGAAGAATCCGGGCCAATCTGACTGACGCGTAATATCTGGGCACTTTCCCAGTGATGCAGAGAAGACGAGGTGGCAACTGGTGTCGATTTTTCCGAGGACATCATAAGGGGTGACATGGAACTGGTCAAGCTGGAATGCAGTGAGAAGAATGAGTCCCCACCGGCGGTCTCCCCATCCCAAGAAACGGGAGGTGCCTTGTCCGAACCAGGAGTAGGAATACGGAGAGCTGGTGGGGGTTTAACAATCTGGGCGCTCACGTCTGCTGCAGCGCCTTGCGATGCCATCTGAGCAGCCAAGCCAGGGTGGTACTTGGCGAAATGCTGCATGGTTCCAACAGATTCCCGATTAAAACCGTCGAATGACTTCTCTCCCGAGGCGATGCTGAGTGTGCGATGGAACATGCCACCGAGTCCGGATTGAGGGCGCTGATTCATAGGTCGTGCTTGCGCCTCCTTTTGATCACCATCTTCCATCCGTTTCCAAGGTTCTAGATGGGAACGCCTCCGCGAAACATTGTTCGCACTGTTACGGGTACTTGAATGCGCGGTAAACTGCCTTTGGCGCCTGGAACAGTAGATAGCTAATAATACAGCAAGAAGGAGGAGGATTAGGGCAGCAACGCAGGCTCCAATCACGGTCGCAAGCGGGATCTCGTGACCGGTCGAAACAGAGGCAGAGTTAGCGGAAGGTGTAGGTGATTGAGGAACGGAGGTCGAGGTGACTCCACCTGCAGAGGAACCGACGAATGGTACGCTTATTGGGATTGTGCTGCTGTTTGGAAGTGCCGCCGTGTTTTGCACCAATGAGGATGCGGTGGGAGTGGGGTCACTTTCCACGATAGAACCGGAAACTGGGATAGAGGCGTCTTGCCGGCGTAGCATCGTGTATTTTGAGCGACAAAGAGGGGAAGTGAAACGATCGAGCTCGAAAGGAGTGACTGCAAAGGTTCCCCTCGCAGAAGGGATCGAGGCTACAAGGATAGTATCGGAGAGTTTGTGCTAGGGGATAAACACTAGATGGCTCTGGGCGTCAGACTGAAGTGGTTCGTTCGCATCCGTGAGCTTCTGCAAGACGTTTAAAACCACTACTCACAATAGCCGTAGATAAGCCACCCCAAGTCTGGAATGCGAAGAGGGCACGCAACGGCGCTGCGGGCGAGCGGTGTCGTCTTGAGAGACGAGAGGCCGTTGTGAGCAAAATGGCGGTAAAGTGCAAGAAGGGAGTAAAGACGGTGAAGCTGGCGTTGCGATGGGGAAATACACCATCCGTCGGTCCCGGCAATTACTATTTTAGCAAGGCACATAATAACCGACCACTAGTACAACAACACCCCAGAAAAATCAATCAACCAGTCCAAAAGGGAGCTACTAGAACCGGGGTACTTGGAATTAATGTCAACCAACATACGGCTACCAGAGAAAAGTTGCAAACCAGTAAGTAAAGTGGGTGTAGTATATAAGCAGACTCCATTTGTGTCTACGCCTCAACGGACCGGGCAAGTGGGATCACATCTCAACTGACGGGCCTTTAGGATTCTCTTGCTCTTGCCTCGTCAACAGGCTTTCAGACTCACTTCTTTTTCGCAATTACAGCTGGTACTTGGTAGGGGTTGCCTCAGATATATGTGCCACCGCCTCATTGATCCTCGAGTCCCAACTCAGGCTCAGCGTGAAACGCAGCTGTCTTCGCTAGCCGCGACATCTTTGGCCTTCATATCCTTTATCCGGACCATGCCGTTGCTCTCGCCTGTGCTGTTGCCCTTGCCCGTTGGCCCATCATCTCATGTCTCCTTGGCGAGTTCTATTCAACTTCTCCATCTTTTCGTGTACATCTTCTGCCAGCTAGCAGTGATGCACTCCAATCTATTTATCATGCTTCCTGCGTTCCAATCGCCTTTGGATGCGCCTGGCATAGCCATCTCAGTTGCATCACGCTCATTGTTTCGTGTGCTCCATCGGTGGAGCCGTATCTCGTCATTGTGCGCGATTCTGTTCGTTGGTGTGTCGCCTATTTGGTTCTCTTCTATATACATCCTCCGGTGTATGATTCGCCGCCGCTAACGCTGTTCGTCTTGTTACTGCCATCGTCTTTCTTGATCTCCGCCAATGCCAAAAGTTCTTCACGGTCCTCGATACGTATGATATGCTCTGCACAGCAACACGGCTTGGTAGGACACTCTTCTGATTCAGTCAGCTTTTCAATACTCTATTCTAATTCACTTTCGAATCTTGACAGGACTGGGGTCAGTTGGCATCCCAAATAAGTTAACCAGGTTGTTGCCGAGATTGGTCTCACCTGCCTGGTCATAAACATTGCGACCCGAGAGAATTTATATACTGGCGTCCCACGAGGTTGCGTGTTGGGTATGTCCTTGACAGACGCGGGAAGTAAGCCTATCTGTGGGCGAGGCAATTGATACTACTACTTGATCGTCTAATCCATTCTTGACGACCCCGGAGATGCTAATAGAGGATTACGGGACTCCTACGGATTACCAAACCTGGTATGACTCGCCGCGCTTCACGAATCTGTTCACGAATCTGACCGAATTCAAGTGCTGAAAACAATACCCAATTCCAAAGTACAAGGAAGAACATCTACTCAACATTGGAGTCAAGAACGTCAGGTGTGGACACGACAATGACCCGTCGGTTGTGTCAGCTACAATCGACGCACGACAGTAGCGAATACACAACAAATGATCAAAATGAAATGAAACTTTGGAGAAAAGGAAATAAGGCGATTTGAGGGCTCGCGAGAGAAGGTACGTTCATTGCAGGCGACTCACCCGGGTCGTCGTGAAACAGAGCAGAGGGCTGAGTCAGGCTGGATTAAATATGCAGTCGGGCGCAGTATAATGGGATCACCACACTTAGTCGAGGGCCCAAGAGTGGGTCAAACAAAAGCTGCCTACTTGGGAGGTAGACCCGAGCTCCGCCACACAACAGCTTCATGAATGTACATCCCTTATGTAGGCGACAGTTGAATAGGCCAATGACCTAGACCACAATGTGAATCATGCCATCGCTGAAACTTTACGAATAGGGTGGATATCTTTCTCGAAGATGTAGGATATATCATCGATTATTCCTAGGATTGAACCTTTGCTAGAAGGCTATCGTACTCCGGAAACAAGGTCCTTGTCATCTCTTCCACAAACGACTTCAAAACCGTACTCTTCAAAACCAAGCCCGCGAAATACGGATTCCCGCCCGACGACAAAATGTTGGCAAGAAAACCGCTCACCGTCAGATCGATGCGCGAAGGAACTTCCCCACCATGAAAGTACTTGCGATCGGTGTACTTGATCTCGAGCGCGTCAAACGCCTCCTTTTGCAAGCGATGCACTTCCTCTGGCGAATGACGCCCCACCCCGGCAGCGTATAACCCCCCCGTGATCCTCCGCCTGAAGAACCATGATACGAACGACCTTAGGGGCCACATGAGCTGACCAAACTCCTGCTGTGCAATGACCGTCCAGTTTTCGTCAATGCACCATCGGTCATAGATGATGCCAGGATATAACAATTCTTCGACATACGCCTGAAACGCCCTTGATTCGGCTTTCTGTACCGGCGTCAACCCCGCGAGTTCGTCAGGATCTTTGACAATGCCCTTTTCGACCAAATATTGAATGATGAAGTGGGAATCGGGAATAGTGACGGTCTGGCCGTCGTGAGTTATCTCCGCGTAAGGAACTTTGCCTTTGGGCCCCTTGTTGGGATATACATCTCGGGATTCGTATGATGTCTTGCTATACCTTAGAAAGGTCTCCAGTTTCTGACAGAACCCAGAACCGCTCGCTTGATTGGGCGGCTTTGGTACGCCAAAAAGCACGACATGAGGCGTTGGATTTGTCATGGGCGCTGCAAGTTAGAGACGTGGTATGTCAGATTATGCCACGGGATTTTCCAAACGAAGAAACAAGGTCGAACCTGTGGTCGAAGAGAGCGTCCTTGTAAAGGGATAATGGTAGCGGTTTTATAATCAGAATGGCTAAGATGACATATCGTTCGGTTTGTTCCGAGTTAGCAAAAACTATTACCTCCGAACCAAGTACTGAGTCAGCCGGAGCTGTGGAATAGCACCGACATACGCACCTGGAGTATACAGTGGGTGTTTGCCTCCTCAGAGATGTTAAGAGGTCCATGGAGGTTCAATCAAGGGCTGGTAATACATGGCAATATCAGCCACGTTGTGTCTTGGATACGATAACGAACAAATGTAGGGCCTCTGCTGGAACTACCCACGCTAACTGCACTGCCCATCAAAAATTCACTGTAACACCTTCAGTGACCAAACTTTAAGATTTACAACGTCTGTAAAAGGTGGTGGAACTCACGCAGACGCTTCGGGAAGGAATGGGAGAGAAAAAGATTCTAGGAACTCAACACGAGGAACCTGAGAAGCTGAAACACGAACGCTGCAAGGCTTCAGACTGCCGCGGAGGCCAAACTATCACAGTGTGCCGAGTTCCTTCAGGTAAGAGCTGATGCCGAAAAATAGCCTGGAATTGCGGTCACCAAAGCAATCAAGGAGACGATCCAGCGGTCGACCAACAGAGTGGTCGCACGATCACTCAGTTAAAATCTCAAGAGAGTATTTACTGCCTTGCCATCCAGATCCATGCAGGGTGTTCCCATCATGACATGCGATCCTCAAGAATGAAACTACCAGTTTGGGCGGAAAACTTGACACTCCTAATGCTACATACAAAACTCTGGTCTGGTAAAATGCGCTCGAGAGCTTCAATATATTCAACTCCCTTAGCTCCCCTCCGTGCCTCCAATGCCAATAATGCCTATTCTCCTCCGTCGATTCCTTCCCTCCATCCCAGCCGCCACAGACATAGAAATTTGCAGGAAACTAGTGGTATTCATGTGCACGAGGCGAGAACTGCCAGCTGTAAATGAAAACCTATCCGCCGACGACGCCTTGGATCATTGACTCACAAATCGTTAGAACGTATAGGGCTTGATCCGTCGAATACACTTGGGTTGCGGCCTTGCCCATTCATCAGGCTCGGGCTTGACAATATTTCGCACTCCATTCGCCAGGTGTTTCATTACCCTAGTCTGCATCATCAGACTGGCCATTTCCTCGTGAGGCGCGTAATCATCCGGATCGGTCGGCAAAGTAGAATTTGGTGGTTGACTTGCAAGCCAAGGAAAACCGATTGGCCAAGTGGGCAGGTAGCAAATTTCCTGTGGACCGCGCTGAATCACCATGCGACATAAAAATACAGAGCATGTAGGATGCACCTCGGGACCACACCTAGGATTGCACTTGACCCAGACACTCCAGTCCAGCCAGGACATTAGACGGTCTAATTCCTCTGCCCAGGTGTCCCGAAGTCACGATACCTCGGCAATGTCAGGGGAATCCCTCATGTTCAACGAAGAATCAATCCCTGCATAGACACCAGCGGCCCACATCTTTGTCACAACACGGCAAATCTCTCGGCTGGTTCCTCGTATAGCCTGAAGTATCAGCTTCTCCGAATCTGTCATAACCTCAAACCGGAGCTCTATAGACTGCGTGTGAGTAGTGGCACAGAGCT
>JBBPJU010000047.1:0-56301 GCA_038088875.1 Austroboletus festivus | reverse complement strand
CAACCAACGGATCGTCCACATGGGATTGGCATGCGTTGGGGAGTCGGGGGTAGGCAAATCTGATGTTTGTGCAGATATGGAGCCCTTCGTATGGTGCATTGGCTTATCGTCAGAATCTGCTGATATACGTACAAGGAACTTGCTGAATTTTTTGTGGTATCACGAGAATCTTTGATAGTACGATGTTAGCCTGTATCTTCGCTGGTAGGATCGATGGTTCAGGTCACGCAACGAGGTACCCTCATTACAGCATGTATGTATGCCCCAAAATTACTCGGTGTCTCAAACGTATGCAAACACTTGAATCTCTTCTGGCCTGGCATCAGTAGGAAGCCGTGCAGCTAGCTACAGTGGCGAAAGGTGCCTGGACTCGGGTAAAAACAAATTGTCGGATACTTGGCACAGACATGTTTAGATCAACTACTGTGATCGACGGCTCTAACTTGCCGGCCAGCCTAAGATCTGCTTTTTAGCATTAAAATCATACGAACCACGTTGTACACTAGCAATACTAACAAGTGCGAGAGCTTGAAATAACAATAAAGTCACCGCCATTGACATCTATCAGCGCCGTCACGGCCTGCATTATGCCTAGCGACAAGTCGATGTCGTGGCAACGTTAATATATCGGTATGTAGACCCGGTCGGAGCCGTGCCGGTACCACTTTGAAGGAAAGATGTGGCCATTTTGTGGGCTCTGATTGGCCGGAGCAAGTTCCAAACGCTATAGGCTGTGTAGATGCAGTACGCTTAATGCCGATTCAACTCCGTACGTACTGTGAACCCCCCTGGCCCAAGGGCCCCATCTTGGGGCCCGGTGTGGTATCGGGAGTATTCCGATTGGATGGGACGGATTCCGGTCGCGCGGGAAAAATCGGCTCGAAGCGGGCGCTGAAAACCCATTTAGGCGCGAAAAACAGACAAACGGATACCATCACTCTTCATTCGCCCGCTACGTAGACTAGGCTCGACGCCCTACTACCTTCTTATTCGTCTTCCTTCCTCGTAACTATTCCCCCCAACGATGCCTTTTACTTCTGGTTCGTCCAATTTAGGATTTCCCACTCAAACTGGCCTTGACACGTCTCCATAGGTGATGCCAAGAAGGGTGCCTCCCTCTTCGAAACGCGTTGTAAGCAGTGTCATACCGTTGGTGCTGGCGAGCCCCACAAGGTTGGACCTAACCTCCACGGGTGAGAGCTAGTTCGCTTGCATGGCTCGGTCATTGCGAACTGATGTCCATTCTTTAGCGTCTTTGGCCGCAAAACTGGTCTAGCTGCAGACTATCAGTACACGGCCGCGAACATTAAAAAAGGTATTACATGGGATGAGCACACATTATTCGAATACCTGGAAAACCCGAAAAAGGTGTGTGCTGTTCTTTCTGTTTGCGCAATCCCAACCAATCATCATTGCGATACTCAGTATATTCCTGGTACCAAGATGGCCTTCGCTGGTCTCAAGAAGGAGAAGGACCGCTCCGACCTCATTACTTATCTCAAGGAAGCGGTAAGCCAACCTCTCCGTGATCAAATTTGGCGAGATGGATGCTGACGATCCTTCAATTATAGACTGCCTAATTTTATATCTCACTGTCACGAGTAGCTGGATCCACGATATACAGTTTACATTAGCATAGCATTCTGGTCTTATCCCTTAGATGACCTTCTTGCATAGTACCTACATAGACCCCCGCTCAAATTACCAGGCATTCACTCTTTGGTTTAACCAAATTGAGGTCTAATGTGCTGTGCTATCCAATAAACAGGTCCCATCCTAATTACAGTAATACAAGGTGAATACAGGTGATATGTGACAAGGTACAGGGTATAAATTAGCAATGACAATATTAAGCATCGTATATGAGGAGGTATGAAGGTCTGATGGCATTCTCCGTGTAGCAGACCAACTCGTCATAATTTAGAGATCCCCCAACAACGACTTCGGCGAGGACCTGAACCATCCAGGATTAGTCAGCAACGGGCGGAGAGGTCAGAAATACTAAGACAAACCGAATCGTAGCCTGGTGGAGGTGCAGTCAACTTGGTGTTATCCTGCGTCATCTTGTACCCTTTCCCAACAACTACTTTATTGAGAAGGATCGCCTTCTGCCTCGAGGACTTCACATTGTTCGAATAGTCGTTGGACTTTGAAGAGGTAGAGGAGGTGTAGATGCCCGCACCGAACCTGTCATCCTCGTGGTCACTACGCTGTTGACTACACAAAAGCAGTAACTTGCCTGCCCCAACCCGTCTTCTTACCAAAAAGATTCAGACTGTACGATGTACGGATGATCCCACACAAAGAGCACGACGTTGATGGACAGAGGGCAGCGTTCCCGTTATCCCCTAAAAGACATTCCCTCGTTGTCCCGTGCCAGCGGCGGTTCTCATTTCCAGGTGACCGCCCGGCCACTGCAAACTTTCCTCGCGTCTCAACAGATGCCCTGTTAATTGTCGTTGTCAGATGAGAGGCATGCAGACGCGGGAGTGGTCACCCACTTGTATGCTTCGTATTTTGCAATGGAAGAGCTGTGTCCAATGACTTTGTATACCCGACGTACCGCCGGACAAGGTGTCTGGTGCCGCCACGAGGCTTTGAATTGGTCGGCAACTGCACTTTGTCAGACTTGAACGCCGACCAAGCGAATACACCATACCGCTCTTAAAAGTATCGTGCGCATTAGGAACTTCGATAAGCAACGGCGCACTCCTTCCGGCCTTCGAAGTACAAGCTTGGCTACAAAAGTGGCCTTTCTTGACAGCTTTTCCACAGAGGAGACAGCCGTTCTTCACCGGTCTGCAGCGTAGAGCCGTAAGTATAGCATCGATGAGGTGTATTAACTGCAATTCTACGGACTTGGAGGGTGCCCCTCCTCCTGCAGCCCCTGCGGCCTTTGCCTGCTGGGCACAAGTTTTGCTGCAGAAAGAATGGGTCGTCTTCCCATCGTTATGTTTCGGCTGTTTGTGACAGTACTGTGTGGTATAGTATCACCATCAATAAGTCCGCAGGTCCAACGATAAAAGGCAACATACGTCACACATGTTGGCTTTGACACGAGGAGCAGCCCTGGAGCCCTTTCCCCTCGCAGAAGGGTTGGCGCCTGACGCAGTCTTGTTCTGGATCTTGGCGGCACATGTCTTGCTGCAGTAGGAGTGAGTTTTCGTCCCATCAGAGTATTTAGGTTTCGCGTGGCAAACCTGCAAAGGGAGAATGTGTGAATGAAAGATGCCGCATGCAAAAGAAGGTGGTGTACATCACAAAGACTGACTGCGTTCGTCGTGGCTTGTTGGGTGGGGGGAGCACTAAATGCCGGCTGCGCTTGTGGGGGCTGAGCCTGCGCAGATTGTCCCTGTGCGCTTTGCGCGGCTAGATATTGACCAGCCATGGTACCGAGCACCGAGAGTGCAGCATGCATAGGGGGAAGTGCAGCATTCATATCGAATCAAGCGGGAACCACTTTCTCCAAAAGGGTATTAGTGTATGAACGAGAGATCACGGGGAGGATATCGGTGGTTGCTCGCCAGGAGCAATTCAAGTATGCGGATAAGACAAGAAGGATGATTGTCGATGACCTGGGGACGAGTGTGTTTTATAGCCATAGGACGGGTATTTAGCACAGCGTGGTCACTGCTCGAACAACGCGAATAGTGCGTGTTTCTCGCGAGGGTAATAAACTTGGTGGCTGAAGCCATTGCTCGCGGTACAGGTAGCGGGGTTCACGCCCGTAGTCGCCGAGGTAAAGGTGACCTTGACCTCGACACAAGGCAGCCGCACCTCGTACTAATGGCAACGCGAGACACGTTCAAATACCAATACGAAGACTTGATCCGGAGATCATTGGCAGTCTTGATTACACGAGGCATGCAGTAATGCAGATGGCGATTGTCTGGTCTGGGACTGGCAGTGGATAGCACAGCATCGCCGCGCTGTATTAGATGTAGGCCTACGGTGGAATGATAGTAAGTAGCTGATTCCAACCTAGACGGTGATATGACAATAGCAGTGCAAGCTTGTCACCGCAAATGCGTCGTTTTCCACTAGTTAAAGTTTGACCAAGTACTACTCATGTATATACATGTCGGGATACTTAGTAGTTGCAGGAGTAGCTATTTACCCTAATGTACAAGCTACATAATAACTCGCCTACAAGGTATGCAGTGGGCACAGGCATCATACAGTCGCGGATATCATGTCTTCCATACAGGATATGTGGGTATCAACGTAGCAGAGACAAACATAAATACGAGCCATATGGTCGTAAAGTGTCCGTAGTGAGATGTAGGGTCCGTGAGTGGGCTAACTTGTCATGATCTTGACCCCCCGGCCTGCAATCATGACGCGACAGGAGTCTTAAACATTGTTCGTACGAACGTCTTCAAATTTGGTACGCGTGGTTTGTCGCCATACACGACTAGATATGCTGGGCGTATCGTATCGTTGTCATAGGTAACCGTTTCTGTAGATCATCGTCATTCTTGATCGCGAAACCACAAATATGGACTGACGAACCTTCATAATTCAAGTCCCACCCTATTTCGCCCGCGATCTGTGTAGAAAGTTAGGTGGATAATCGTGCAGAGAATTGTACCATACGGAGTCGTATCCATACGGCGGTTCAGTTAGGTTGGGCGCGTTTCGATACCTCTTATAGGGCTTTCCCACAACAACACGGCTGAGAATTATTACTCGGAGAGAGGCTTTTTCGGACAGATTAGAAATATAATCATCTGCCTCTGTTATTCATGAGAAATGATGACCTGAGCTAGAAATTAGCGAAGACGCACTAGAGGAACAGCATGTAGTATAGATGCCATGCCCGAACCTGCCAATGAAGCGCTATCAGGATAAACCTATATCGGTTTTGCTTCACATACCGCTTAAACGAATTCTTCGAGCCTGATAGGTGAACCGTGAATCAGAGCAGGCAAAGGGATGCAAGCAGATAGGTTTACCACACTTGCTCACATCAAACGAGTTACGCACGATGGAGCACAAATAACAATCTTTGAGATTGCAAGGGAGTACGCTGGCAGACGACTCCCCTAATAGGCAGGCACGGTTGGTGCCGTGGAAAAGGAGTTTTTCATTCCCTCGCTTGTCTTTGGCTTTGAGGGTGTTCTGGACCCGGGCCCTGGAGTATATTAGACATAGGGGTAGGGAGAGTTAAATATGTACTACCTGCAATCGAGATATGGCTCGAGCGCAGGTTCTGGCCAGAGGACCTTGAAAATGTATTGGATGTCGGGTCTTGTTTTTTTACGATGGCGCCACCCCTTGATAAAGAGTTGCTCCACTATATTTATACTAAACATTGATCTCTTTTTACCGTGCTGTAGGTCAGCATAATCACGCACCTTCTGCGAAGCCAGGGTCGTCTTTTTCAAGTCGTATGAGCCGCTTTCTTCGACCATTTGGACCGTTTACTGGATTATCGAGAGAGAATTCGTCAGGAGGTGCCAATTTCACCCATTCGTCTTTGTGCGGTGGTGAAGATACCATGATCAGATTGAAGAGACACTGCGATTTGGATACACGAAGAGAACGAGAGATGAATGATTATATGTCGCTCATGGTGCACCGCACCTCCACTGCACCACATCTGCACGGACAGCGAAGTCCAACCGACGCTATCGACGCGGACAATTAGCCAACCCTGGTTGCCGCGGCTTTGGTGATATTCCGCCCCGAAGCCAGCAAAATTAACCCCATGCATGAGATACGGAATTCAATTGGGTTATCTGGAGCCGTGCGTACGAAGCGTGTCCGCAATCCTGTGCAAGACATGCAGCATCCACGCCGTTTGATGGGTAAAGCGTCTAGGTCGTCCAAAAAGGGCAAGTGAGTAAGATGGACTCGGAGTAAGACACGGCCTGGGAAACACGCTGCAGGTGAATGGCACGTCAAGCTTACCCCTGTGGCAAGATGAGCGAATTGGATCATTCGGCTGCTTGGTTTGTCATGGCTCGCCCACTTTCTCCCTCGTGGCGAGCTCATATACTCGTCGCGTGGGGTGTCAACGACATCGCCTTCTCGGATGAGCCCTATAAGAGACTCCTTTCTTAAGAGTCGCGAAGGAAACTATCATTTCGCTCAGTGCCCTGATTCGATCATCTCCTCACATTATCGTATCTTCAAAATTATCCAGCTATTTTTTGTAGTCTTTTTCATTACGTTCGGCATGCTAGTCGACACCCGCCGGATCTTGAAACTCTTTGGACTGGGAGGATCCCCAACCACACCTCAATCTCCCTCTGGAAGACAAAAGCAACAGCCCACTACACAGTACTATTCCACAAGGTGTATCAGACCGTCTCCCGTCTTTTTCGCCTTCTAATGCCCTACCTTAAATTGCCTTCATCCAGTTCATCCAAGAACGATGGCACTGAGGTAGACTATCCTCCCCTTACTGCCCCTGCTGCCCCCGTTGGCGCATCTATAGCCCCGTTTCAAGCACCAAAAATGGATCCGATCTTCTTTTATGAAAAGAACAGCCCATTCTACGAGTTCGCCAACTTTTCACCACATGATGTTGTATATAAGGGTAAGAGATACCCAACAAGCGAACACCTGTTTCAAGCATTCAAGGTGTATCTTGTGGACCTCTCGCTTGTATGTACCAAGACTGACCATTGGTCCAGTTCCTGGATGATCATCCCGAGATCGCGGAGCGCATCCGTAATTGTGGCGAAAGGCCGATGTTGGCATTCGATGAGGCCCATCGGAACCAGAAATGGGTGCGCTCAGATTGGAGACAAGTTAACATAGAAAAGGTACTTGTTAATTCTTTTCGATGACATGATCTCTTAACAACTCCATCGTGAAAATCCAGATGGAAATTGCTCTTCGCCTCAAATTTACCCAACATCCCGACCTCAAAGTACTACTTTTAGGAACGGGTGACGCTAACCTTGTCGAGGTGAGAGAAGTTCTGTCGTTCCGATCCGTCACTGGACTCAATCTACTTTTAGGATTCCCCGCGTGACTATTTCTGGGGAATCGGCGCTGATCACACTGGCCGCAATGAACTTGGCAAAGCCCTCGTGAGGCTTCGCGAGGAGTTCCGCCAGGAACAGGTCAACCCGTCTAATATTCCTACCGCTCGGAGGGACACTACCCGTCTATCAGTTCAAGATCTTACTTCTCTTGCGCCTGTTCTGGCGCCTGGGCGTTCCGCTAGTCTGCAGGCAGCTTCACCCCAGGGAAATAAGCTTTGCGAGGTGCGATCGGTCTCAACCTAGCAGCACGTTGTCTGATCGATGATTAATACAGTTTTGCCGAGCAAGGCCCAGGTTCCAAAACCACCCTTATTGCGGGAGGACATGCGCCACGGAAGCAGCTAAGACGTGCAGCGTGCGTACTTCAACCGCACATTCTTCGTTTATCTCGCTTATCTTGTTTTGATTGTAGTTTTGTCGCTCAAAACCTCGCTTTGGAAAGCATCCCTACTGTTCAAGAACCTGCGCGATCAAAGCGGGTGGAACGGCATAATTTTCCGATACTGTTATCTATGCTGTGGGCCGCGATACTGGTTTAGTGGGTCTCGAGATATGGATGTGGGTTTCCTAATTTATCTTAATACTGTCCCATTTTCGTTATCTAGCGAGTGTCTGGCCGCACCACATCCCTAGTAGTATCACAACTGTTGTAAAACCAATGCAGGGCTATTCGTTACAAATGAGATCAACGACCAAGATAACGTGTTACTTATGTATACCACGCATGATGAATAGGCAAGCGACTAGAAAGGTCCACCAAGCGATAAGTATTTAAGTAATGAGTACTTGAGTAGTAAAAAAATTTAACTCTTGCACGTAAATTAAAAAGAAAAAAAGCTGGGACATAAATGCGCAAAGTTGTCACGAAATAAAGTCTACAATTTATTTCTCGGCAAGGTTAACAGAGCACCCAATTGAAAGAATGCGTCTGAAGCCATCTGATTTCATCAGTATTGCATAACCCAACTAGATCAGACTTTATCATTACCTCGAATGGGACTCATAGCCCGGGTTGGACTGAGCGCTCTTATATGGCTCCGCGAACCACTGATATTTTTAGAAATTGATCGCGCATTTTCATGTGGATGCGGAGCAGAGATGAAATTGTCGCTTTCGCGAGCCATAGAAGGACTAGGCGCGAATTGTACAGGCGAGTTGGTGTGCGATGTAAGCGCATGGCGACCACGCATGTCTGGCGACGATGGCGGAGAAAGTAACATTGCGATACTTGGGTTGCATTCAGCATTTGTAGGGAAGGCTTTGCTCTTGTTCCTCTTCCTTCGGCCGCGGGAAGGTGTCGAAGGTCGCATAGAAGTTGTCTCGCTGTTGTTACGCATGCGGAAAGTGTCCGCTGACTCGCCAAGGCTAGGATCACAGATAAGAGCTTTGGTAACAGTGGTAAGAATGGGTGCGTGCTCGGGTTCTAGGTTATTCTCGCATGGCGAGAAAAGCGCAGGAAGGAAGCTACTAGCTGAGAGCTTTCTGTATGCGTCCTGAGAGCGAGAGTGATTTTTCTTCGAAGTTTTTGAACCAGCGGTACCGCACTCGACTGCTGAAGGCTCGGGAGAAGTGAAAGAGGAAGTATTGGTGCGCTTGGTGGATGCGTCCGCGATATTATGGATATGGATGTGGTACTTGAGGGCTTCGACATCCGGAAGAATATCTGCACATCCCCGACGACGACACTGGATCTTATTTGTTGGCCTCAAGCCTGCATTATGCATCATTGCTATCGCTTGACTTTGCTGTAATCATGGTATTAGCATACCATGTCCAACCACTCATAACGATGAGAGCGGAGCGCACCGCTTGTATGAGCTCGCGTCGATATGTGCGATGCATATGAATTTTAGGTTTCGGTCTCCACATCATGTCCATCCTGGGCTGTGTGTCCGCTGACGTAGCAAGCGTGTACATCGATCGCTGGTCGTCAGGGGCTTGGATTGATTCCTTCTCTTTAATTTCCGTCGTGGTACACACAGGCGCATGATCGCTACCATGAACGGCACGGTAACCAGCAATGATCTGTTCTGCTGCGCTGAGGGTCGAACCTTCGCCCATGGTCGGCGCTGATGACGCTTGGGCAGCAGAGCTATCATCGTCGAGAGAAGCAGCGAATCCCCATCGTGAATGGGCATCGGAGTATTCGTCATTTTCTTCGTCTGTGGCATCACCGCAGTCAATGGAGACAACTTCTGGAACCTCGAGGGGGAATATGGTAGCGAAACGGCGAGTATCAGGATGTACCCGCAAATCGGCGTAGTCTTCAGTAGTGGTTCGGAAGTTGCGAGAGATGGCATCGAGGTGTTCGGGTTTCATATTGGCTGACGAAGTAAACAGAAACCGCTATCGATGGTCATGATCATGAAAGGTAGACACTGAGAACCAGTTTATATGGGGAGACAACACTGAACTGATGCTTTGACATTGTGGAACAATGTCCACACTTGGTGGTGGTGAGTGTGGACATTGTCCCACAATGAGATATATTCGTCCGCTCCCGTTTTTCATAGAAAGCCATCGTCATGTTCGTGGCTTAACCTCGAGAGCTCGCACAATGAGAGCATTTGGGAATGTGGTACTTCCTGTAGTCGTCGTCGCACGAGCAGATATCTTACCCACTAGCATAAGGTTAGGGTCCAAACAAATTATTACTATTGCCAGTGGTACTTGCAATACAACCTTGACCATGTCCAGCGCGGTCGGTTCGAAGACATCCCGCGCATTCCATACCAGCCCATTTCTGCGTCGTTCGCCTGCGTATCCGGGCCACATCCCTCTCAATAGCTTCGAGAATGGATTTCTTACTGTAGGTTCCGCTCTTATGGCATTCGTGGACCCATGGCGCGGTGGTAAGTCACCCCAAGAACGCCGGTCTTCTTCTGCCATCCTGATATTCCTTAGACATGGTGGCTGCCCTTGGCGAAACTACCGCAGGCTTGACACTGCCAAAGCTGCGTGATGCAATGCTTGAATCTCCAGAAGGACGAAGGATCCTCAAAAACCGCCCACGAATCAACTCGAAAACAATAGACTTGCAAAGACTAAAGGCACTACCAGATGGGACGTTTGGCAGAGAATATACAAGATGGCTCGAAGTATGCAAGGTCACCCCTGATTCTCGGGAGCCGGTTCGCTTTCTATTTGCTGTCGTTGCTGGAGACTTTCTCATGTCGTAGTAGGTTCGCTATATCGATGACCCAGAACTTTCTTATGTCATGCAACGATATCGCGAGACTCACGATTTGTACCACGCTCTCTTTGCTCTCCGCGTCTCTGCTCTACCAGAGCTTGCCCTCAAAGCATTCGAATTCGCCAATCTAGGGTTTCCTATGACCGCGCTTGCACTTGGTGCTTCTGCCAGGATGAAAAGAGCACAACGCGATAGACTCTGGCACGAATTTGTACCATGGGGGATTAGGTGTGGTGGTAGTTCAAGATGTCTTTTGACGGTCTACTGGGAAGAAAGATGGGATCAAGGGATCCAGGAGATAAAGAAAGAGCTTGGAGTCTGGGATCCACCTAGTGGGCTGAATATACATTCTACATGAGCACTGAGGTGTCTTTGGTGACTTCTTGGAGGAAAAGTATACCAGTGTGACTTCCTTACACTGGACAGAATGGAATTATAGATCTTATAATAGTAATATGAACTGCCTTTGAAGCATGAGACCCTCAGATGAAAGCAGGGGGTTTGTATTTATTGGCTAAGTAATTGAAGTGCCACCACCAGACAGATGTTCTTTCTGGTGGTTCCTTGACACATCTTGCTCCAACCCCTACTTACATTATCCTCCCACTGAGCCCATCACCTTGAGCCAACCCATCAACTGCATATATCTAAATTGAGCACACATTTCTTTCCATCCTCACATGCATTCTCATAGAATCTAGAGGACAATATACATTCACAAATGAACATTACATATAATGACAGGTACTATACTAAAAACAAACTTCATGATGGCAATTAGTGGAGTCTTTACTTGACTCTATTGTTTTGACTGAAAGCTATTTCTATTTAGCCATTTCATTTTGCTTTAGAAGAATTTCAATGATAAGGATTTTAATAACACATCGTATCAACTATATTGAATCACACACCTTATTAATACTCTGAGAAGTGGAGGGGGTGGCAAAGGCAATTGTTGCCATTCCATGCCAGTCATAACCTTCATTTACTTGTATATGAAAATATGAAGATCCTCTAGCAAGTAAGCTATAGATGAAAAATATTAGTCTTCTATAAAAAGAAAGCTGTGAGTAAAAAACTAACTTGGCCATAAAGCATGTTGCATAGACTATTGAAACAAATATAAATAACAAGGTTATAATCAATAAATAGTATACTTACTTCCACCTATAGGAAGACTCATGCAAAAATGTCCAAGATCAAGTTGGGCTATTATCCACTTTAATCTTTGTAGTTAATTTATATTCCAGGTTTTTAAAAGACACTTACCAAGACTATTGCAGCTCCCATAATCAAACTAGTTCAATGTAAATTAGCACATATACCATGAAAGGAATATCATATACCCTGTTATTAATCCAGTTTGAATGAAAAATTTTGTGAGCATCTTAACCAACAAGCTTAGACTGCATATAAATAAATTTTGGAAAACATAATCTGATCTACCCATCACATACCTAACAGATATAAATGAATTATTTTTCTTTAGAATATAATATATGGAACCAGCAACTGAAATATCAGCCAGAATAGAAAGTCCAAGCCAAGCAGGCAATGCCCACTATTAAACACAATCATCACAGATAAATTGAAAGCAAAAAAAAAAAAAAAAACTTACAACAAAGGTGCTACATGCAGTGTCTTGCAAACTAGAAATCACACTGCTCACAATAATAAGTAATACAATTACTTTGAAATTAACTGCCTACCAAGGTAGTATGGATACACATGCAAGTGCTTTGCCAAATTGTCACACTCTTATAGCTAATTAAATTATACAACAGCACTTACATGCTTCAAGAATTAAAATTAGACACTGAAATAGATTAGTATTGTTTCATAAAATCATTTTTGTACACACCAGAAATATTGTGATTCTTGCATGAGCAACTAATCTGGTTTCCACTAGAACATGATTAGTTGCTGCACATTTGGAATGAACAAGCATCATTACTTACAAAGATATATGCGACTGATAAAGAATGCATGAACAAGACATTCAGTTGCTGCCTAAACTTTACAGTCAGCTGTAGAAACAGATTCTCAAGTTACCTATATTACACATGTTCCAATATATATTGCCCATATCCTGTAAAGCAAATATCTAGTGCACTATCACTCTACTTAACAAACTGATTGCATACCATAAAATTTGCTTGAGCATATTTTCAGTTAGCGTTGACCCTTTGCCATGGGCAAGAAAGGTCATGTAACAATTCAATGCACTCCATTGGAAATTTCAGAAGGATCATAGTAGAAATACTAGGTCACTTACACTTCTGTAGCTTGCATGGTCCTATTTTTTTATCAGTTACAGTAGATCTCCACACACTTCTAGTACACGAAAACTAACCAAATGACTATGACCTATAACCATCGCATGTCAACATTGACATGCTTAATATGTCGGCATTGCTTACAAGACTCCTGACCCAAAGTGGGTCACGACTATGAACGGGCGTCCTCCGAAAGTACAGCCAAGTCTGACTAGTCAATATAATGAAGATACTAGCAGGCATTAGCTATTGTTTAAATTAATTCGACAGAGACGAGAAATTTTACATTGATGTCAGTGAAAGACTTGTAGAGATTGTAGAGATAGAATTGTCTAAGTGGCCGCGACCGGTAACCAGATCCAGTGGTGATGACAGCAAGAAGGACATTATGAAGTTTGACAGCCGCGACGAGAGGGTTTTCCGGCTGATGATAAGAGACGCAAGGTCTGGTTTATACGTTAGCAGCGCGCTAAAGGCAGTACATTTTATCACCGATCCATTCTTCGTGCACAGTAAAATTGATGGAATGATTGTAAGTACCCAAACTCCTGGGCGGCGGAACCAAGTAGAAGCTCTTTATCTCACGGTGGTTAGTGGCTGTAAATTTCGACACGAGGACTATTCAGATCAATCTACAAAGTTCAGGAAAACGGCGATTTTTCGAGATACTAAAGAATGCCTCCAAAGAAGCAAAATGCACCGTCATCATCCAAGGTGAAGGAGGACAAGGTGATCTTATCATTCGCAGTTTGTAGTTTGGTGACTACTGACTGATTAAAGTGTATTGCAAAAGACCTTTGGTTTGAAGAATGTACGCAATTCCGTTTTCGCAAATTGACTGGGATTAATGGTGATGGTTTCGCAGAAAAACAAATCCACCAAGGTTCAGAAACAAGTGAAACAGATCCAAGCACAGGCTGCCGTGTCCGGGAAATCTAAGGAGACCCTTGCAAAGGAGAAGGAAAAGGATCTACGAGCCAAGGAAAAGTTGGAGGAGGAGAAGCGTAAGAAAGAAGAAGCAGCCCTTTTCAAGCCTGTTCAGACGCAGAAAGTCCCCTTCGGTGTTGATCCCAAGACAGTGCTTTGCGCGTTCTACAAGGCTGGAAATTGTGAAAAGGGTAGCAAATGCAAGTTCAGTCATGATCTGGACGTAGGCCGGAAAGTGGAAAAGAAGAACCTCTATGAAGACAGTCGAGAGGAAAAGATGAAGGGTTCGTTCGCATTTCGTCCCGTCATGGGCATAAATACATGCTAAAACAAATACCAGACACGATGGAGAACTGGGATGAAGCAAAATTACGAAGCGTAGTGCTATCGAAGCATGGTAATCCGCGAACCACCACAGACGTGCGTAGACTTGAGGATCGGAATCGGCATGCCTTGCTTATGCATGTGCGCAGATCGTTTGCAAATACTTTATCGAGGCCATTGAAACAAACAAGTACACAGTCCATACAATATTGCTCCTATTTCCTCATTATTTTGTAGGTTTGGGTGGTTCTGGGAATGTCCGAACGGTGGGGAGAAGTGCCAGTACCGGCATGCCTTACCTCCAGGTTTCGTCCTCAAGTCAGAGAAAAAGGCCGCGGAGGATGCTGCAAAAGCCAACGTGATATCACTCGAAGAATTCCTCGAGATAGAGGTTGGATTCCACACAGTAGGGAGATGCAGTGGACTAATTTTGTTCTAGCGGCACAAGCTAGGTTCCAATCTCACGCCTGTCACTCCTGAAACTTTTACCATCTGGAAGAAGACACGAATGGACAAGAAGGAGGCAGAAGCAGAAGCATTGCGCAAAGCCAAAGAAACGCAACATGCCGCTGGTAAGATTACTGGTATGAGCGGTAGAGACTTGGTGGGTTTTTCGTTTCGGTCTTGTTGGCTCGGTTGACCCAGCATCAGTTCCAATACAACCCGGAGTGGTTCGAGGATGAGGACGAGGGGGATGAGTCGGACGACTTTGATCTCAGTAGGTACAGACGTGATGATGAGGACATGTACGCGGAACTTCGACAGACGGTACCTGGTGTCAGTAATCTGCACTTGTATGAGGACGACGATGGGGACGGTAAAAAGTAGAAAGTACAGTAGATACAGGACGAGTTGCGCAATGTTTCTGCAAGCCCATGATGCATGACCACTGAAAGTTCGTCTTGTCTTTCTCCACAACAACGCTCTCGAGTAGGCCAACATGTCACGCCTGCCCAAAGCCTCCACTTCCAGACCGACGGTCAAAACTACACTAATTCCTCCAACTCCTCGTTCTCGCGCACCGTCCCCGTCCAAGCCATCTGCCAGTGCTATATTACCATCCCCTTCGACACCCCGTGTCCGCACAAAGTCGGTCCCAAAGTCACCTTCCAAGGCAACTCGTCGAGCTCTGCCTGAAGATGAGATCCAACCTCCCAAACCAGCTCTTAGCATCAAAGAGGCCATTGCGCTCAAGCGTGCAGAAGCCAAAAAGGCCGCCGCGAGATCCGGCAGCGGCGGAAGTCTTAGCTCCGATATCTTTGACAGCTTGGAGGATGCTCTTCACGGTGGCAGTCCAACCAAGAAAGACGTGGACGAAAGTGCTGATCTTGGTCGGTGGTCGGTGAAAGAATCCATCGAGCGTGCCCGCAGTACAGGTGTGGACGTTAATTTCGTTTCGCACCCTGAAAGCTTACCTGACAAAAGATTTTTACAACAGGTTCAATCAATCTTGCCTCTCGTTCATTGCCATGCCTGCCATCTGCTTTATTTGAGATCCACTTGGGAGTAAAGCCCGATGTGCTGAAATCAGTTCCTCAGGAACCCCCAATAGGCTCCTCAGAAGTCCCAGGCAAACGGCCCGGACAGCGCGGAGGCCCCGCATGGTTCGAAGCACAGGATCTGCAAGTGCTGAAAGCATGGAACAATGAAATCGTCGAAATCCAACACGAGATCTCACTCTTTGGATCGCTCAAGACTATTGATGCGAGTCTGCTTTGTTCTACTGTCCACGTATGCTACTGACATCACGAAAAGCTGCATCAAAACAAGATCTCCGCTCTCCCTGACACATTCGCTGACTTGACAGCACTTACTAGCCTAGATCTTTCACATAACTCGTTAACATCGGTTCCTATTAATATGTTCGCACTGCCCACACTCTCTGTCTTAAATCTGTCCCACAATGCTCTCGTCGCGCTTCCATTTGGGGCACCGTTTTCAGGCACCTCCCGACAATCGCGAAGGGACACTTATGGCTCCGGAGGATTCTTTGGTCCTGTGATCACTCGTGCCGATGTGCCAATGCCACGCCTTCTGTCGCTAGATGCTTCCTTTAACAGGCTGACGGCTTCTGCTATCGATCACAAAAGTCTCCCGTCCGCGTTATCCAAGGTTGACCTGTCGTCGAATCCTATCGCGTCAGGAAACTCCGATTCTTCGACCCTCGTACGCGCGTTTGGGAGTCTTACCCAACTAAAAGAGCTTCGCCTAGCGAACGCGGACATCGGGGACGATGCCTTCCCTTCTGCTCTTACCAGGGATAATTCTCGAAGTTTTTCTTCACTGCGCATTCTTGATCTCGAGGAAACACGTGCAACTGCTGAAACTGTCGGATTGGCGTTTACTGGCTTGAAAAAATCGGTCGAGTTTGATATGACGACAGATGAACCACCGGTGGGCACGCTGAGGATCACTGTGGGGAAGAAGATTATGAAGGAAGCTTGGGAGATTGAAGCTGAGCGCAGGGGTAGACACAGAAACGGAAGGTCTCAGGGAGGCGGAGGTTCGACAGCAGACTTCAAGGATCATCTACGCGATGAGCCAGTAAAGGAGGTATGGGAGTTCGAGGCAGAACAAGGCTTGCTGACTGAAGGCGGTCGGAGACGCGCAGCGGCAGTTCCCGCAGCAGAATCTTCGACCGCAACGGTAACTGCACCACCTTCGCAAGGGAAACGAAGTTTAATCCGCGGTATTGGTCACCCAAGCCCTCCGTCTCAATGTATCCCAGTATCATCATTCAATCTGAACAACCCACAGTACTACAACGCGGCTACCCAGACGCTTACCCTCCCAGCTTCTTCGCCCCCTCCGAGACCCCACGCAAGATCTTTTTCTCTTGCTGCTTCTGCCCTTCATGCACATGCCAGCTCAGGAAAAGCCGATATTGCGTTGCCTACACCAAGCCTCCCTATCGCAGTTATATCTCCACATCCCTTCGCACAGACGCTCAAGGTACTCATACTCAGCAACAGGAAGTTAGACATTTCCATTTCACTACCTTTTGGTCCACCGGATATAGACTCTGGACTGCTACCTGCCTTGGAAGAACTTGTCTTGGATGGATGTAGTTTTGGCGACAGCGTCACAGTCACACGCCAGGTCGAGGGCAATGCAAGCCCGATCAAATCAAGCGAGCCGATTGTTCCCTTCCTTACACGACTATTTCCCAACATGAGGACATTGGACATGTCGTATAACTCGTTGACGTCTTCCGCGCTGCAAAAGGATGTTTTGGTTGGCCTCATCATGGCATCCGGTCAGGGTACGCCCAGCCGTCCAGGATTGCGACACCTCCGGCTTCGAGGAAACCGAATCACAACGCTCAATGGCTTCCAGGAAGTAGCAGAAAACTTCAAGGGGCACCGCTCTGTTCCCGATTGGAAACTGGAAGAATTAGATTTAAGAGACAATGAAATTTCCAAGTTACCGCCAGCGCTCGGTCTGTTACCACTGGACGTCCTTCTGGTGGATGGAAACGTGTAAGTGTCCCTGTTGCTTCATAGTGCATTCATCATAGGCTTAACATATCGTCCGTGTCAAATGCAAAGCTTCCGAATTCCTCAAAGGAAGATCTGGGAACGTGAAGGGACCAAGGGACTGCTGAGCTGGCTGCGCGGGCGTGTAGAGTGAAACTGATCCTAGCGGATTCATGGTCATGTACATAGTAACCTTTCGCTTGGTGGAACACGATGTATATGGATAATTCCATAAAACACAAGAGCATGGCCTAATAAACTGTGAGGATGTCAGATAAAGCTGGCTAAGCCTCAGCGGAACCAAGCAATGACGCTCAATTGTACTGATTACAGCCGTGGACGGAGCGTTTGAACCTAGGTGTATTGCCAAAGGGTTGCTAGTTAATACTACCTGCAGACGAAAACCGATAATACACGTCCACGATGACAACCATTCCGTGGAACTTATAATACCACCAATCGCTCGGTGTGTTGATAAAAGACAGACCTGCGCCACACTATATCGTATCGGGATCATCAGCGAGGATGATCATGAGATGCGAGAGAACGCCAGCATCGGTTCTGACCCGGCGTTACATCAATACACCTGATCTTCAGGCTCCGACGAGAAAGCGCATGTTGCTTCCCGCTCTCACCGGCACGAATCGTCTCCCGTCTCAACGGTAACCAAGACGTACATGATGGTGACGGTGCAAAGCAATTACCGAGATAATGGACATGCGTCTCAGGGACTCCCCGGGCGAGAGTATCGGCGCAACGCGTCCGAGTTACCTACAAGGAAAAGCTAAACGAGAAATAAGGCCATGAGTTTTCAAGGTTCGAGGCGATACATATCATATGGGATATATACGAGCCAAACTCTCCGGTGGCGTCGGATGCCACATCGAGAACCACAGAACGAGAAGGCACGCCAAAAATGGGGTCAGGGCATCACCGTGGAGCCCGTCGGTACCAATCCTTGGATGACCCGCCGCAATTTAAATGCGATGCACTTCCAGATTGACCTGCAAAACGAGGGCCGTGTGCCGTGCGGGGAAAAGTCGGTGGCGAGGGAGGGCGCGAAAAAATGAATCTATTTTGATCGTTCAGCGCGAATGGCCACTCTCACGCAAGTAGTACCACAGGTGCTAAGTGGGTTCAATGTCATGCCTTCAATGATCTAGTTCCTGGGGACAAATCCGAGGTCAAGAAGATAAGAAAACCCAATCTGCCAGATCAACGTTTGCGCCATGAGAACATTGCTAGGACCTACTATAGTTAACTCGTGGAAACACAAAAAGGCGATAGCTTCAGAACGGATCGCCCACTGATGCAAATAATATGGTTCAGGATTCTAATGGACCCCGAGCCAAGACAGGACCATGAGCGGCTCTATATAGCGCTTAATATCGACTTCCACAGAATTTTTTTCACCAAGGATAAATAAAGTGAGACTGACACCATGTTAGGGATCGATTTACCGCGACTGTTGACCTACGTCGTCTAATATGCTATCTGATGCCGATTGTTGAATCCACATATCGTGGTACAATCCCCCAAGACGCAATAGCTCGTCGTGTGTGCCCTCTTCTATAACCTGGCCCTCCTTCAGAACTATGATCAAGTCTGCGTATTGGAATTCATTTTAAACCAGCGCTCTGCTATGAGACTCGACAACTAGAATAAGCTCACCTGCTTCGACCACGGTGCGCAGTCTATGTGCGATAAAAATGCTGGTCCTTCCACTCTGCAATAGCGTGCTATTAATGCTCTTCATGATCCCCGCTTCCGTATGCGCATCAAGGGCGGATGTCTAGGGTAAGTCATACGTCAACAAGAAGCACGAGTCATGAAACTTGGATGATAAATCCTCACGGCTTCATCGAAAAACAATATCGGAGGGTTCTTCAACAACACGCGTGCGATTGCTAGCCGTTGCTTCTCGCCTCCCGAGATCATGAGCCCTCGCTCACCGACGGTGGTCTGATACGCATCTGGTAGACTCATTATGGCATCATGTACCCTTGCCTTGACGGCAGCTGCTTTCACTTCTTCGTCTGTCGCATCGAGACGCCCGTATCGCACATTATGCATGATGTTGGAGTGGAAAAGTGGAGTGTCCTGTGGGACAACGCCCACCGCCTTGCGGAGGCTTTCCACTTGTACATCTTGGATGTCTTGATCATCGATGAGAATGCGACCAGAGGAAGGATCGTAGAACCGGAACAGCAGCCGGAAGACGGTGGATTTACCACAGCCCGAGGGTCCTACGATAGCTACCTTTTTACCGGCAGGAACGGTGAACGAAAGATTACGGAAGATAGGACGATCAGGGCGGTACGCAAAATTGACGTCTTCGAAGCGAATTGAACCGCCTCTGAGTGCCAGCGGTTGTGCTCCCGGTTTGTCCTGCGTGACGATAAGGCACGAGACTAGAGTAATGTGGAGACACTTGCCCTCGCCGGTGTATTCTCGGTTTGGAGAGTAAACAGGACGTCCATGTCCAATAAATTCTGTCGTAGCTCACGATATATGCTACCCAAAAAGTTCAGGGGGAGAGATAGTTGGAATATCAACTGATTAACCATGACGAGATCTCCGACGGTCATGGTACCTGGGTACTGCTTGATCAGGGTTTGGAGTGACTCGTCCGACGACGCTCTCACCATTCAGCACCCCTTGTGCAGCCAGAAACATCGTAACCGTCAATGCTGAGGAGAATATCACGTTTTGGCCCGAATTTAGGTAAGCCAAGGAAGTTGTGATCAGGACGGACGATTTCTCGTACTGTCTGAGATGAGCGTCGTACTGAGCAATCTCAAACTTTTCATTGTTGAAATACTGAAATGTGTGTAGTGAGGTGAGAAAAGGGAGTAAAACCAAAGGACAAACTTTGACTGCCTCATAATTTATGAGGGAGTCGACGGCAGACGAAGCAGCCATATTGTCAGCCTTGTTCGCATTGCGTCGAAACTGTGTTCTGACGACCATGTGAGAGATGTTAGCGGAAATGCACGATCCGTGCTAACCTCCAAGAAGTGGTTCGGACAGTGAACCACGTATATGCGGCCAATGTCGTTGCCGTAATAGCGGCAAAGTCCCAGCCGAATTTATACGTCTACGATGGAATTTATAGGGGAGTTGAAAGGGATGGAAACGACGCCTACGAGAATGCCGGACACCATAGATATCTCCAAGGCTGTAGGGACGATGCGGAACAGGACAGCCTGTAGCATAAACGTAATGCCTCTGTGGAGGTGTCAATGAAAGCGAATGTCGAAAAAAAAAGACGAGATACTTTGTTCCGCGATCGATGGCACGGGTGAGACCACCGGTCTGCCGAGAGAGATGGAATTTGAGATCCAGGTTAAGTAGATGCTCAAAGGTCTCACGCGAGACCTTGCGAATGGCACGCTGACCGATGTTGGCAAAGACTGCATTCAATAATTCGCCAAACACGGTCGCTCCGATGCGCGCTGCCCCATCTAAAGAGAAGATGAGAAGTGGTGTGATTGGCGTTGTAGTTACGCACAGCCGAGAATGAGAGACCCAGCGACGACCCAGACGGTAGAGGTGGATGAGACGTCAAGATTGAGCGCGTCGATGACGTCTTTGAACAGCTGCGGGACTTGAACGTTGAGGACCTGGAGAGGAAATATGAGTAGGAATCGCACATGAAGAGGGGGAAGAGAACCTTTCCGCAAATGAGGAGGGCGAATCCGAGGACGACACGACAACGGGTGTTCCAGTCGTCTTTCGGCCAAACGTTGCCGATGAGCTTGCGGACGACCTGCCAGTCCTTGCGCCGCTGCTCTTTGGTTGTCACGTGTTCTGATGCATGTCGGGGAAGCGAGGTGGAGAATGGGGGATGAAATTGGAGACTGGACGGGCGAAAGCGTGGGCGGTGGAGGTGGGCGGTGAACAAGGAATGCCTGAACGAGACCCTCGAGAGTGCAGTGTGACGACAGACGCCCGCCAACATGGGCGTACTTGATCAGACGAGCTCACAGCTCGTACGCCACACTTCGGTCGATGTAAGGATACAGCATCTCAGAAACCAATGCAACGAAAATGCAAACTAACGTGGCGATTGTGTCGGTTACAGAACACACAATACTAGTACAGATATGGCATACACCCCGCAATGCCAGCAACAGGAAATGCTCATGAGGTCAAAATGAGGAATGCATTTTTAAAAAAAACCCGGTCGCAGACCTGACAACGCATGACGTGAACATACCTTGCCTTCACGCCCATGCATTGAGACCCCACCACCGCTTGTCTGCCCCTCTCACAGGCCACTCAGAAACGCTGTCCGTAGTCGCAACATATATCATCCCACCATGTGGGTCAAAGCACGCTCCTGCAATGTCCTGATCTGCAGCCTGTGTTTGCTCCCCCGATACATTTGCGCGTGCAGTTGTGAAGCGGCTGGCGTGAGGCGAGTGGCGGGTCGCGTGTCGCGCGAGGGCGGTGTTCCGTGATGGCGACGGTGACGTCTGCAACGGAAGGTGGATGGAAGGCGGAGGAGAAGCGGAGCGGGAAGGTGCGCGCGAAATACAATCTGTTTCCATCTCGTCGACATCCATACTGTCCATGTCTTCTCTTCCTTCGTTATCGACGTCATTGTTTCCATATGCGTGTGGGCTACTCCCTGCGCCTCGTGTTAAAGGCTGTGAATAGACATCTGTTCGGTGTCCTAAATGTGTCCGCGCTACTCGGCGAGAAAATGCCTCTCGAATGTTTTCTTGAACAGTGCTGTCCCCAGGAGGTGTACCGAGAATAGCCTCATAGCTGTAGTCCCCCTCTTCCTCCCCATCCCGTCGACGCGGGGTACGGTGTGGCGGCCTTCGTGTGGGTAACGGTCCCGTGTTGGAGAAGGGATTGACGTAAAGGTTTTCTTCCACTGAGCCAATTCCGCGCTGTAATGGTGCGATAGGCCTAACGGGCGGTGTGGCCGAGAGATGAACCGCATCAGATGGTGAAGGCAATATTGATGAGGGACGGGACACTGTCCGACGCGACCCCTCTCGTTCCATAACGTTAGACATCCGAATAATGTCCTCCGTCTCGAAGGTGCGAGCATCAATCACATGAAGGAGGCTTGTATGCTAAGAACGATGTAAGCAAATCTGTGCGTGTTCGACCGCGTTGGCGAAGCAGACCTCTGTGAATATCATGACCTCATGCCCAGGGCGACCATGTACACCGCCGGCACCAAATTTGACACTCCGTGCACCCCAACCGGGTGCTTTCGGTGTACTCCTTGTCCAATCCCACGGATCGTCGCTGAGCATACTACTTTCCTCTCCATTCCCAAGGTGTCCAACCGGTAACCGAGTTTTGTCCGTTTGAATGACCTTCAGCGGTTTAGTACTTCGCACGTCCCAGACAGCGACGACACCCTCTTGGGAAGCAACTGCAAACTTCATACCATCGTGTGAAAACGCAGTGGAAAAGGAGGCAGAAGGCGTGGGCGAGTAAAGTCTGGTATCGGGCGGTGGAATACTGAGGGTAACAACAGGAGTGAATGTGATGCAAGGGCCACCGGTAAGGTGGTGGAGATAAATCCGTGGAGAATCCCCAACCGAGAGGAGAGTTCTCCCATCGGGTGATATCGAGGCTGAAAGGGATGTAGGATGAGTACAAAGAATGAAACGGACTACACAAGATGCGCACAGTGGTTTATGGGCTCCTCAAGTTTCAGGTTCCCAGACTGACGGAGATCCCTCGGGGAGGAATCACCACGGACAGCGATATCATAAAAGCGTACCGTGCAGTCGTTGTTGCTAACGATGAGGCGGGGCTCCACACTACTCTCGGTGGACCTCGTCAAGCTCAGTGAGCTGAGCAAGACAGAGTTATTAATCGAACCGTGAAGCTTCCTATAATACTGCCAGATTGCATTGTTACAGCGCAGTCGAGAGGATGAATCTTTCCTCCTTTGTGATCGGGAAGAGTATTGATGGAGGGAAAGGTGAATTTCTGCCTCCTGGCCACCTGCGGCAAGGAGGGTCATATCGGAACCCGGAAGTTGGATGGAGGCGAGAGTGTTTGGGTTGAAAGAGAGGTCTACGATACTCCGGACTGTCTAGCGTGCGAGCGGAGCGTGAGCGCTAGGGTAGGGGGAACTGGAATGCACGCACCGTGTCAGGGGCGTATAGATCATGCTCGACGATGGAGTATCCTTGCACATAGTTGACCATACCCGACTCCCGAGGACAAATGATGAGATCGCGCAGCTGGCTGGACGAGTATGAGGGTGCATACTATGGAGGAGCACATGTGGCAAATGAAAAGAATATAGACGTACACATGACCGATGGTTACGCCCGCAGGTACAACGTTTGATGGCGCTGTCGATGCCAGCAACGACGAGGAGTGACGGGCCATGGCGAATAGCGAACCCAGTCGGCGTGTCGGTAGCGACGCGGTAACGCTCAAGGCAAGTGTGAGCTCGGTCCGTCACTTACTCACGTGCTCATCACGTGCCTTTTAGTCTACGGCGTGGACCTGCGTGGTTGTATACTGCGTTGACCAACATGGCGAGCATCGACGTTGAGCCCACTCAAACTGTTGCCCCAGCGAAACCGAAGCCTGCGAAAAAGTTGAAGCCAGCAAGAAAACAAGTCAAGCCCGGCGACGTTGAAAAGAAGGAGACTGTGCAAACCGGCAAGGAGTACAGTGAGTTTTTCAATACACACATACAGGTGATGTTTCTAACTGGGTACAATAGACATCTGGTACAACAAATGGGCAGGTGGTGATCGTGAGGACAACTACTCCAAGTGAGTGGGCCCCGAGTTTGTCATGATCGGGACTAAGACTGGTTCAGCAAAGTCAAGTCGCAAACGCGGTGCAGCATCAAGAGAGACAGTGGTCTCACTCGTGCCAACCAAACGGGCATCAAATACTGTTGTCTCTTCTTTGCACGGGGCTGCTGCCCCTACGGCTGGGAATGCAACTATCTCCATGTCCTCCCTGACTTAAACAATGCGCTACCGGACAGTTCAAAAGATTGTTTTGCTAGGGACAAGTTTGCTGATTACCGAGACGACATGGGTGGAGTAGGTAGTTTTAACCGTCAAAATCGCACGCTGTACGTGGGTCGTATCAAGGAGACAGGTCCTGGACCAGAAACGGAGGAGATCGTTAGCCGACACTTCAAGGAGTGGGGAGAGATCGAGCGAAGTATGTCCATCTTTAGAAGCGTCCAGATGGGCCACTGATGACTAGTTAGTCCGTGTCTTGCAGTATCGGAGTGTTGCCTTTGTGACCTATATATCGGAGATCAGCGCCCAATTCGCCAAGGAAGCGATGGCATGCCAATCGCTGGACAATGACGAAATTCTGAATGTACGATGGGCCACTGAAGATCCTAATCCGACGCAAAAGGTGGCTGAGAAGCGCCGTCTGGAGGAGCTGGGGCAAGAGGCTATTAAGGCGCGCATGGATCCGCGTATTGTGGAAGCGATGCTGGCGGTGCGGGCTTTAGAGGACGGTGAGGACGAAGAAAAGGTTCTGGGAACAGAAGAAGATGACGAGTCCGAGGCTATTGATTCCCATGACCTGAAACGGAGAAAAATCGAATCTTCGCCACATATATTCCCGAGTGAGCAGCCCTCCAAGCCGATGGGGCTACTTAGCGCTGATACGCTGGAGGGACTGAAGTACTTTGCGGAGATACGGGATCGGAACGGAATCGGACACACCCAGAACGTATCAGTAGCCAAACCGGTGGGTTTGGGACTGGCAGATTATGGAAGCGATTGCGATGACTGAGTGTGTCTTTTTTGCTCGTACCAACTGAGTTTGTAACTCGAGACATTGATCCATAGGTGTTTAATCGAACCGCGTTGTATTTTGTTGTTGACGAAAACCCACGGATAAGCCGATGGACCCACTTCGCGTTTGCAAGGGGAGTGGCGTGTGCCTTGGCAAATGCGTGTTTGGCAGGCTTCCATGTTTGCGACTTGGCCTCGTGAGACTTCATAGGATCACAGCCACCTACCAACGTCCCCGTGCATTACTCTTGCATGTATGTAGTTATGCATACGTGATTACGCGCAGTCCATCCATCCCCTGTTGGCTGACTCGGGAGAACCACGTTGCGAACCCGTGGTAATGTGGTTGACTACCGCCGACGTCCAGCTTGAGCCCGTTGAACGAAGACAATAAGGTTGGCTGGAATTCCCACGCAAGTCCTCGCTCATCGGAAAACAAGCGGTGTAGGAAAAACAAACTTTGTTTTCTATTGGATTGACACGAGGCAAGCTTGCCAACGGCGATTCGGACTGGCACGACTGGTGGACGAGAGCGGCGGATGACACGACATGGACAAGGCGTCGAATCGTGATCACATGACCTGTACGGCTGGGATGGCGGTGTGGCGTTCAACGCCTGGGTGGTTTCTGGAAAAAACCAGACACACAGCCATTTGCCATCGTCGAGCTTTTTCTTTTCGAAACGTGTAAGGCTGTCCCGCGCAAGTTCGATTAGGAATCTTCTACCTTTCCCCATCCCTTGCACAGGGCCACTCTCTTGCGTCATGCTCGCCCCCCATCCCGATTCCTTCCATCTACCATCTCCAAGATCAACCAGTACCGTGTGATTCGCTCATTCAGTCTCTCCACTCAGCTATGGGCGTCTTTCCCTATGTGCGAATTTTAGGTGATGCATGGCCCCCCCTTGACGCTTGCCACGCCGTCTCTTCCACTAATTGGGAACTTTGGGCGGTCCCCTATATAACCATCATCCCGTTTTCGGTGCCTCCCAACAAGTCACCCAGACTTCAAATCCTCTCTCCGACTCATCATGAATAGCGTTCCTCCCTCGTCTACATCAAAGGTCCCCTCTATCCGCATCCATAATGTGGACGATGTTTCTGTGCTGTGCGTCTACATGCTGTATTTCCCCCCCTCTCCCAGCTCATCGTTCCCTTTAGCTTCGATAATAGCGACGCGTTTCTTGCGGATACTCTCAGCTTGTGCAACTACTCTTCCTCTGGAGATACTACTTACATCTGCTCCCAAGGCTTACAAGCGCAATGTAAGTCGCGCGCAATCTACCTTGTGGCGCCACACTCATACATCTCTCAGTCTGCGATCCCGTCCCCTTCCCCAATTCCCCAGGTGACCTAGAGGACATGCCAGAGTTTTCGCACCTGGTCTCAACAGGTCCATACCTTACTGGTCCCGGTTATTCAATTCCACACCCCACTATCGAACGAGAAAATGGTGCTTCGACTGACGCTCGGCTTTCTCCTGGTATCCTCGGCAGTCCTATTCCTTCCCCCTCCTCCTCTTCATTCACTAGCTCATTGTCTCCTGCATCCCTTCATGAGCCGTTTGCATTCTCGGACTTCGAGCCATTTTCCCCATCACCCGCCACATCTGATCAACAAATTATCTGGCCCACTCCGGAGTCGAACACTGACCTTTCGGAGCTGCCCCCTTCTTTCATGCCACCCTTTCCCAATGATTATCTCCCTTCCGATTTCGTGGATTCACAGACCGGCCCTCATCGTCCTCGCACAAAATCGCCGAGATCTTCTCGTCCCGGCCCGGTGGCTAGCAAGGCAATGCTTGAGGCCAATAGTCGACGTCGCCGGCACCCTGCGCAGTTTGAGTGTCCAGAATGCGACCAAACTTTCACTGCGTTATTCTCCCTCAGACGTAAGTTCCTGCATATCTTGTCGTCTGGTTTCAGCTTCAATAACTCCAATGTAGGTCATGCGCAATCCCATACTGGGGAGCGTCCCTTTGTTTGTGGTATTCCCGGTTGCAACCAACGGTTCTACAACAGCAGTGATTGCAAACGTCACGAAAAGAGCAAGAAGCGTCATAAGGACCTTTGATGCAATGATCGGACGACTCGGTTCCCCGAACATGCCTGGTGGCGCGTGCCGATCGATCATGATCACGGAAATGGTCACTGGCAATCGCTGTATGCCATGAACAGTATCTTCGGAATTACAATCCCATCCCCACTATCGCAATGCATTTCTAGACCTTTCACTCTTCATATTCCGGAGGTCAGCACGACGGACGGCGATACCCTTGACGATACCCTAATTAACTGCGGATATGTTTGGAATGTTTTGTTAGCTCCCCTTGTGTGTTTTTTATCGTGTTTGTCTAGTTGGCAGTTCTGTATTCATTAGTGGTGATAAATAACAATTCCCAGCATGAGTCAGTTAAGTGAACAGTTGTGCGGCCGGTCACACATTTAAGTTATCTCCTATCATTTAAAGGTCTTCTGGACCATAGTATCATAAGCCTCTCGTATACTATGCTGCTCGGTTCCTCCGTGCCGCAGGCATTGGCGTTACTAAGTTGTAGCTCCTATATATCCCAGTCAAGTTGTCTGAGGGCTGGAAGCCGGAAGAGAATGGCTCTTTTCCATCTAAACACCCTGATTCTCGAAAGATCTACGAAACCCCGATGCTAAAGGCCGCGCAATACACACGAAAAGGGACAGTCAGAGGTCAACAATCAAGAAGCCGGATGGCAGGAATACAAGGCATGACAAGGATGCACCAGCGGCGCAGTCCGTAGCCATGTGAATAATAACGCGTTGAGCCCGAGGACGAGGATATGATGTGATTTACGGTACAGCCAAGGCCCAAAGGAGTCGGCTTATCGCAAAAAAAAAAAAAAAAAAAAAGCACAAAGCACCAGGCGTGGCCCATCACTCATGATGGCATGGTCGCATCACCGTAATAGCCGTGACCCTTTTCCTTTCGAGTCACATTAATAATGCCTGTGGGGGAACGGATCATCTCGACCTATCCGAATATCGCCTGCGCGTCGCTCACATGCAGAAAAGCCGCAGTATCTTACAAGACAGGTACAATTTGGACGAAGACTCCGAAGGCACCCGCATGCACAGATGGAGTGGCGCGTCAACGTCAAAATGTCCAAGCGAACAAGGTGTGGCGGAAGTGGTGACCCAAAATAACAACTGAACGGGACCAACGATTGGAAGACGAGGCAGCCAAGATTACTGTAATGTTGGATGAGACACGGATGAGCCAAGGGTAGGGCTGACAATGATTCCACCGAGAAAGCCGACTTCCATCATGATGGATGGCCAAAGGTTGGAATCGAAGCACTGCATCATGGTCGCCTGGCAAGTGCGCAGCATAAGAAGATGAGATACGGATCACGACTTAGTCGCCGCAAGCAGATGAAGACTCAGCCTCATAATGCTCCAGAGTCCAAGGGAGCAAACGAACGTTTCCAATACTTATAGTCGTAAGAAGGAGTAAATTTCGCGGAACAGGCGATGTCATATTACCTACGGTAGAGCCCGAATTACAAGCCTTATCCGGGCCAACAAGCCGTCGCTGGGTTATTATAGCACAGCGGCTATAGCCGAACAACATCAATGAAGTTTGCAACTTGGCTTGTAATGTTTACTGCAATAGGGCATAAGTTTAGAGCACTGCTACTACGAATCGGGTCCAACCAGGACGGCTTCAAACTTCGATATTAATATAACTGTCGGTCTCGCATATTCTCCGGTTTGATCATGGCAAGCCATTTTCAATGGGTTTCGTTGATCATGAATCAGACTGACACTAGGTTTTAGCATGGAATGCGTGTGGCCTGTACGAGCACCCGGAGACCGCAACTTGGTGTTCGATGACGCGAGGGATGCTCTCAAGAATTATTTGGACCCCATCCCGATGGCTTCTGCCAGTTCGGAAACAAAACTTGACCCTAGCCTGAGAACCTGGGGCCAACAATCGATAATCTTCGCTCGAGTCACTGCCCTCACTTTAGATTATTGAGAAATAGGCTGAAATATGTTGCAGGCATGACCTGGCCTCTGGTAGATTGTTGAATGACCGTTTCTGTCCTTCTGGTAAATGACGTAGCCCCACTTGCAATCCAGGGTACTGCGATACGCTTTCTTGAGAGCTTTCATGACACCCATGCATTTTATACGACTATAGCAGGGGCCCTCTTCCCGTCACAACCAGATCACACCACGGACGGAATCTTCCATCTCAAGGTGCATGCTCGGCACCTCGATGTGACCTCCAAACTAGTCTTCACACATTTGATGTGATCCTTCAGTTACTTTTGGTATTGCTCCTTGCGATCGCTCTTCCGCTGACATATATGAAGCGACACAATGGTGATAGACGCCTCCCTCCCAGATCTTTCCCTGTCCCCTAGCTGGGGAATATCATTGGAATCAATACTCGGAATCCTTGGAACACGTATACCACGTGTGCTGAGGAATGTGTTAGGTCTCCTGGTTCATGGCTCCATCCAGTGACATAGCCCTGCTCAGGTGAAGTACTGCACATACAGCCTTTTGGTCAGGATGTTATTGTGATAAAATCCGAGAGGGTAGTGCAAGACCTTTTCGATCGTCGCTCCCACAATTATTCCAGCTGGCCTGCAAGCCTCTTTCGCATTAGCCAGCTGTGAGGCCTCTTACTTGGATATTCAAATATCCAAACCTCACAGAGGATCGCGAGTCAGATTTGGTACAAAGTTTTCCTCCATCTTTCTTTCTTACGGTAATCGTTGGCGCCTTCATTGACGGATCTTCCACCAAGACCTCAACATGGATGCAGCATTGTCTTTTCGTCCGATTCAAATGAAAAAAGCTCATGGATTGATAATGAACCTTGTGACGACCCCTGACGATTTTGCAACTCACCTACAAAGTGGGTCTTCCCTTTGATTACTGAATGATCATGACACATGAATGACGAACTCATCTTTCAGACAGAGCACGTCACTAATCATGAAGATTGTGTATGATTACGAAGCTTCACCTAAATGATCCAGTTGTCGCCCACATGGAAACGGCGATAGAGATTGCGATGCAAAAAGTCAAACCAGAGGTGGCGGTTGTGTCGTGTCTTCCCCTTCCGCAAATACTTTCCTCACATGGCTGACATCGGTGGTTGAAACATATTACAGTCAGGTATATCCCCGCATGGTTTCCGGGCGCGCAGCTGAAGCAGAGTGCGCTGGTTTCGGGTGGAGGCACCTTTTCAATACGTCGTGAAGAATATGGTCGGTTACGAGTTTATCAAATTTTTAAAATGCTGTGATACGCTAGGCCGCCGGCACTGTAGGTCCTCCCATGCTGTCTGATATTATCTCCAGGATGCAACAGACAAGCGAAATAGAAGAGGATGTCGAGTATATGGGAAAAATGGCAAAAGTAAGCAAGTGCTTATGCTGGCGCATGATATGTAGGTATTATTGCCAATCGTCTGATCATTAAAATCCACAGATTCAAGCCACCTCAGAAACGGTCTAGTTCCCTTTTGGTTTTCCCATTGCAATTTGTCTTACCTTGGTGAAAGTTCACCAGACGCTCTTGATACTGACAATACTTGCTTTGGCGGTGACTCTCTTCCCCGAGGCGCAGAAGCGTGTTTAGAATGAGATCGACTCGGTAATCGGATTAAATCCGGATAGGTTGCCCTGATCAAGGAGATCCGGAGATGGTGCCCCGTAGCATCTTTAGGCATCCCACAAGCAACGGCAAACGATGATTATGAGGGATATTTATTCCCAAAGGTTCTTCCCGCCAAAGCTGGCGAAATGTAATGCACGCTCACATAGCTTTTGCTTGCAGGTGCGGCTGTCTTGGTGAATGGATGGTCAGTTATGTGAACGTACATAGATATCCCAATTTTCTTGCGCCTCGACATGAGGGTCTGAACACAGAAAAGCCGATGGAGTCGATATACATTGTCGGCATGACTGCACCTATGCAGCAATGCCGTTGTGTACGCTAGTTACAGGTCCTAAGTGTAGGGACTCGGCCCATGGTGGAGCCGTGTTTGAACGACATTATGCATCTCGTCGTAAAACCGAAGGGAAGGGAATCCAAACCCGTTTTAGATGCATCGACACAAGAGTTAAGTTCCTGTCTTCGAGGCTCACAAGCAGCCTTCCGGGCCTTCATCGTAGAAAGGGCTGACCACACTCAAGGCATTCACACTTATAACGAAGGAAACCAGCTTGCAGGTGCTCAGCGGTATTTCAAACTACTATAGAGGAGGTTCTATGCACGGTGCCAACAGCTCTCTTTTATTTCAATGATGGTGTGTCTCATGGTGTTCGGAACCATGATGATCGAGCTTGTATGCTGGGAGAAAGTGAGCTGTGAGATGACGTTGAAGGTCGACGAACGCTTACCGGAACCGCACTCCGGGCAACGGCGAGTCTTGTTCAGCCGAAGGGTGAACCAATGAAGCTCGTGCGAGTCGGCGGGGGAGCCAGTGCAACCAACAATACGTTCAGTATCCTATAGAAATGAAACAGAGAGGGGATGAACATAATAGGATATGGGTATAATGTTGAATTTACCAGAGAGTATACTTTGATAGGATCTTGAAGAGTGCCTACGCGACTTGAGTCGAGAGGTTGCAAGTCAAAGGCCTCATAACCCTCCATCTCACCGAGGAGCTGGAAACGCTCGAGACCGGTGGCCTGTTGTTCATCCGTAGGAATTTCGCCTGTTTTTCCACCGGAACCAAACAATTGGGGAGATGGGGCACCCGAACGGCGAGTTGCGGTAGTGGAGAGGGCGCGGAATGCGGAGGGATTGGCTGGACGAGCGGCGCGGAGGGCGACTGAACGGGCGGCACGAAGAGCAGTATTGAGCATGGCTGGACTCAAAAGTGGACGAATGGCACAAACCGGGATACCGCGTGACGCAGAAATCGCCTGTAACGTGTGACAGCGTAACAAGCCTGAGACTCACATCGCAGTCAATGCTTGAAAAAGCGTCTCATCAACGTTCAACCGCACCCTCAATTTATACACCATTGCATGTCATTTATACGCCGTTTTATCTTTGTTTTTCCATTTCTCCTCCTTCGACTCTCTGCCCTTGCCGAGACTTGCCGATTCCACGACAATCGTTTGAAAATTACTAAATTACTAAATTAGGCATGCGTTTACGAAGCATTCTGAGCAGCTAGCACTCCTTATAACTTATTTATTTTCTACCCGCCCTCCTTAACTCTTCTATTTAATTTCAGACTCGTTATATTTCCCTGCGACGCTTGGCCTTCATGCCAACAATCGACACCCCATATCACTCAGGCCCCTTAGAATCTGCTACGCTGGCCGTTCTTCGAGCTTACGATGATACTGTAGCCCATTGTGGTTCGTCACAGTCCGCCGGGCGTACTCAGTCCAATAC
This sequence comes from Austroboletus festivus, assembly GCA_038088875.1. Lineage (NCBI taxonomy): Eukaryota > Fungi > Basidiomycota > Agaricomycetes > Boletales > Boletaceae > Austroboletus > Austroboletus festivus. The sequence continues at coordinate 23,939 of JBBPJU010000047.1, read as the reverse complement.
AGTAGAAGACACGAATTCTGTTGACTCGCCATCTCGGTCCGATGTTCGACTATCAGCGATTTCATGTTCTTCCACCGTCGATTTGGTCCCGCCGCACCCAGATGACGACCCTCACTCCTGCCGTGAATTTAAAGAGTCGCCTTTTAGATGGAACTATCCTTTGCTACCAGACCTTTCGGGTGACGAGCAGCAACTTGGTTCACAAAATGGCACGTGTCAAGGAAAAAAGTCGGCTATGCGGGTATGGGAGGGTTGGAGAGTCATACTATGCTGTTCCTGTGGGGATCAAGCTTTGGCGATTGCTTTTGGGGCTCATCATGATCCTATCGCCTCTTAGGGCTCAATCTCTTGCTATTACTCATGCCGGTCACAGTAAGTATATCCGCTGACAGTGAACGAGTGTAACTGATCGAGTGCAGTGGGTCTGCACTTTAATCATGGGAAAACATCACCATCTCGTCTTTGTTTGTGAGCGATGCCCTTGGTTAAGGAAACATAGACTAATTAAGTTGTACAGTTTCCATCCTTTCTATGATCCCGCTCGTCAAGGTATTCTTTCAGCTAGGCTGGTCGTTCGTACTGTTAATCCGTGACAGCTTCATGACCTCTCCACGCGAGAGCTAGCTATCAGATTCGGCGGATCAAAGACAGGGCTTCTTAATGCAAGCATGGTATGTGCAAAGCACGTCACTTAGTTTAATACTAGTCCCCTACCCTCTGAAACTCTAGAGCAATACGTATGTGATCTGATTCATGTGTTACTTTTTGATAACTGCCTCTCTCTCCCAGCGTTGAGCTGGTCATAGCGGTGAGCATCGGTTCAAGATCGACGACCACTGATTTAACCTGAATTCATAGATAACTGCCTTGAAAAAATGCGAACTCCGTGTCGTCCAGTCCTCACGTACGCTAATAACCTTTTTTTTTACCCACTCACTGCTCACGTTGCGGTAGTGATCGGCTCCATGCTGAGTAAACTCTGTGGGTTCATTCATGTTTCTATGTAAATAGCGTTTCCCTGATTTCTCTCCTCCAAGTGCTTATCCTTGGTATGTGTTTTTTCGCCGGTGGATTGCGATTCTCCGAGCAAGGCTTCGATCAGAGTAAGTAATACCAGCAAATTGGTATGGTTATCACTAAGCGGAAGACCAGCTGCGACGCAGATTCATTCCTCACTGCTTAGCATCAGCGTTGGCGCATTGCTCCTGCCAGCAGTATACCATTTTGCACTCAGTAATGCCCATGCTTCGAGTGCTGCACAACAGAGGAAAGATATACTAAAAATGAGTCATGGAGTGAGTGTTTCCCTCGGTCTATGCATATCTCACGCAAATCGCGATAGGTGTCCATCGTTCTCCTTTTTAGTGAGTTGAATGCTCCGGTAACGGATATCATTCGCTTAGTCCTTGACATGCAGTCTATATCTTTTATCTCCTTTTTCAGTTCTGGTCCCATCAGCATCTCTACAAGGACACAAAGCACAAGAGTGACAGGTTATCTGTTAAGATTCCTATCAACACTCGTTTTATCACGGAGAGACGTATCTTCAGCGGGGAATTTTTGAGGCCGTCCAGATCAGAATCCGACGCTCTGCGTTGGAGGCCTTCGTCCGGGGGATCAACGATGGGCACATTTGTAGGGCCATCCACTGGACAATTCAACTTTCATTCGCCTTCTGAAATAACTCTCACGACTTCCCCGTTGACCATCCTGGGCAACGCAGAGAGTGCTATTGATTCAAACCCCACTATTCGGTTGGTGACAAAAAACTCAAGGCAGGCCGAGGATAGTTCTTCGTCTGGGAGCTCCGGACTGTCTTTGCCATCAAAAAAGCCACGAAGACGGTCCAAGGACGAGGTATCCAGCGTAAAGGAGGTCTATGATGATCCCATAAGCGCTACTGTACTTTCGCCTCAAGACTCCAAACTGTCAACCAAGGAACCGAAGCTGAGTTTAACACTGACTTTGCTTCTGTTAACCGCAGTGACCGTTGTGAGTAGTGCCTACTTTGACAGGTAGTTGACTAAAATGTGCTTCAGTTAGCTACATTCAATGCCGAGGAACTCGTGGAAAGCATGGACGGGATAGCTACGTCGATCAGCAAGCAGTGGGTTGGCTTGATACTGCTGCCAGCTGTTAGTTCCATCGCGGGTTAGTCACTTTTATGCTTGGCAGAGTTCTAACTTTTAGCCATCTCAAAATTAGAATGTGTCACTGCGATGAACGTCTCCGTGAAAGATCAACTTGGGCTAAGTGTCAGTGTTGCAGTTGGGTCTGCCATAGTGCGTTATCCTCTGTTACCAAAAATCCAGAAGTTTAATGTTGGGACCAACTCCCTCCTCAAGCAAACCACACTACTCATTATTCCGTGAGTGGATCCGTGTCCGGTTGAGGCGCTCGGAGTTTAATGACATGTACAAGTTTCATGGTGACCCTCGGCTGGGCCCTAAACAAGCCGTTGGCGTTACTCTTTGATCCATTCGAGGCCGTTGTAAGCAGCATCGTTGTTGGATATCCAGCTGCAGACTTATTTCCCTTTCCAGGTACTCTACATTTCTGGCAAGTATTTTCTTGCAGTGTGGAAGCCATTGCTAAGGCGGTGCTTTAGTGCAAACAATGAGCCACGTCGTCGCCGACGGCAAGTCAAATTGGCTCGACGGTGCAATCTTGATATGTGAGTTTCATCAAGCTATGGCCAGCGCACATGCCTCATATTATGAACAGCATTATACGTGATCATTGCGGTTTTGTTCTGGTACTATCCAGGTAATTTTGGTCACATCAGCGTAGGCATATCATGGTTTGATAAGTCATTTGACCAGGTCAACCGGGCGAACTCGTTGTCTGTGCAACCAGCATTATAACAGATGGCTGAGACTCGTACTCATACGCCACTATGGCCTACCTTCTTAATAAGACATTTCTACCATACATCCATTCACTCAGCATAGCACGCATTGTATATTCCAACACTTATTCCTTTTTCAAGGTCACTTTCCTTGAGAATACCACAATCAGATGTATCAATCTAGTCCGTTAATGTCCTTATAAAATCCTGATTGTAAAATTTACTATAGGTAGTAACGGTCTCCTAAGCATTAGAATCGATCAGAAATGGGGAAAACGTTCGAATCGAAATGCCAGACCCACCGATATGGCCCATGCCTGGTTCCATGATCCAGACTTTCCTCCCGTCCCCGTCATGGTGCCCTTCGCCTTCGGAGTGGTAATGTTCCAGCCAGGCTTCTCGCAGCCCTTCATCAACAGCTCCACAGACTATCCTTACTTTTGGAAAAGCCTTGTGAAGGACAGACAGACCACCATTACCAGCGACCAGGAACGTGACGAAGACGATGTGCTCTTGTTGGACGCCGTGATCCAGGAGAGTGCGGATGGCCATGAATGCCGATGCACCCGTGCCAATCTCGTGGTATGTCAGAGACGGAAAAATCGGACAAAGAAAACGTCGAAACGGAAACGATATACCTGTGCGTCCAGTAGAAATACCCAGGTGTCTACCGCGAGGTGTCTCTGGCGAATAGACTTGGGAAGCATGACGTGCAAGAGCAGTGGTTCTCCTGTCTTAGGGTCTGACTGTACCAGCAGTGAACCGATAGCCACATCGCTCAGTACCCGCTGAAGGCCTTTTTCAAGTGGACCGCCTCTAACAAAAGGTGAGAGGTGTGAAGGTTAGATCTGCGATGAAAGCTGAGTGACATACGATCGGATAATGGAAACACCACAAATATACTAGCAAGTAGTTGATAAGTTTCGTGGAGGAACCGAAGTTGGGTCACGACGGACATACTTTGACATCGAGCTCTTTCCCTGACGTTTCTGTTTCCGTAGGCGTAACGATGACCTTGTTTCTATATGGAAGTAATTCCATAGCCTTTTCCATTAGAAAAGTAGCAAGTCTATCAACAAAAAAGATGAAGTCCTGACGGGACGCTGTCCCATCCCGCAAAATTGTATAGATACCCTGTTAAAATGTCTGACACTGAACCTGTAGATACTTATCAGACTGGCCTTTAACTGAGGTGTCTGAGGTAATACAAGTATATTCAATTCTTGCTGGTTACCATTGGATTGGAGACACTTGTCGATGTTTGGGCTAGCCATATGTTTCCGGAAATGTCGTGCTCGTTCATTCATCTGGCGCCTAACATGGGTAGAGATGAGATCGATTGCAACGGCATTGTTCGAGCCAGGAACAACCTAGCGTAACATATTTTGTAAGTAGCTCGTATGCGAAATCAGAGAAACCTACGATATCTGCATACCGGGAAGTAGGGAGAACAAAGTTGTCAAAAGCAGGCTTGACGTAACGAAGGTACCTGTGGCTCAAGGTGAACACCTTACCAAAGCATTAGGTTAGTGAGAAACAAACTGTTCAAGTACGCCCTCCACATTCCGGCCGCGTTCTTTGACGTCTCGTTGAATACGTCGTGCAAGCATCAGATCCGAGTCACATTGGACAAATACCTAGATGACGTCAAAACAACTCGATACCAGTGTATAGGCCTCACTTTGAGGTCATATAACGCACGCAAGCTTGGATCGTGCAACGCCATGATGCCCTCGGCTAGAATGACAATCAGGACGATATGGAATGAGGAAGAAATGTATCGTACCGATTATTACAGCGGCACCATACAGGTATTTTGTCTCATCTAATCGCTGATGTTCTGCAAAAGAATACACTGGTATGTTGGTCTGTCTGCATGCTTTCAAGTCTGCGAGACACTACGTGGAGTGAGTATGCGCGCCTCCAATGACATATGAACTACGTACCGATGCGAACATTGGCATGTCGAGAGCATCGGGGTGATCAAAGTCGAAACGGTTTGCATGAGCAAGAGTGACTTCTTCCTCTGTATGATATTTGTAGAAACTATCCTATCAGGTGATGGAGCTTGTGCCTTGCTATCTATTGGAAAAGGCATACTTGTGACAGAATCACGATGGTGGGTACAGAACCCAGAGACTTTACAATTTGTCTAGCAACATGAGTCTGGACGGGGGAGGTTACTACCATATACACCGTGCGGAACAAGCCTCACCTTCCCACTCGCCGAGCCTCCTACAACAGAGAAGCACAAGTTGTTAGGCGGAGGTGGCACCTGTAGTAGAATCGACGCTTACCTGCTATCCCGATGACGAACGCGGCACACACAGGGAGACCGTCTTCGCCGTACCTTACGAGGTGTGATAGTCAGAAGCTGCATGTATGAATCGGCAAGCTCTAAAATATCACCAGGGAGGTCTCCCGTGCGATTTCAATAGGATGTTCTTCCTTGCCTGGAATGACTCTGTCGAATCATTGTGATGCTGGTCGACGTCGTACAGTTCTTCTCCAAACATTGAGGTTCGTGTCAAGTTGAACAAGGGGAAGCACGGCGGACTACCAGTTTATTTGTAGTCGTCGGCAAGCACTAATGTACCATATGGTCATAAGTTGAAGTAATTTGTTTTAATGCGGTAGCTTGGGAGAACGAAGCAACGACGCAAGCTCGTTTACTTTTTCAGGGCTAGGCTACACAGCATGCTAATCCCAATCTCCACGTTCATTGGTAGTACCCTCCTCAGTCTTCCCGCGTCTCCAGTAAAAACTCGGCGATCTCTTGTCGCTGATTTGCCTCGTTTCGATGTTTTCGAACCCAAAGCTCACCGTCCCCCGGTGTCAGTAGCCGTTCGTCTTGTGCACGAGGCCATACACAACTGGCAGAAGCCCACACAGGTAATGAAGCGGACAACGGTGATTGATCGCCGAGAGCAACGCTCGGGGAGGTGAATTTGGTAGCCCGACTCCCTCTACTAGTGAGCGTAGCTCGGCAAGAGTAGCAAAGGTGGGTGGAAATTGAAGGGAGTTGACTAGAAGTGGCTAAATCGTCGGAGCAGTCCGATGATGGTGAACGAACGAGATCCGAGCCGAGCTTCGTATCGGAATAGGATCGAATCGAGATTCTGCTCTTCCAGTCATCTATACCTTCTTGAACAGGTCTGTCTGCTTTCAGTCCTCGATTCCTTTCGCTGAGAATGCTACACCGACCGCTGACAGTGTATACATATGCCTAGAGATGCATTTTTGGGCTCTACCTTGGCGCATGTCCGGACGATTGTAGAAACCGTTGATGGATAATCTTTTTCCAAACCGACAATAAAATCTATAATACGAATTCTGGAATGCGCGGAATAATTGCAGCAGACACAATACCTTTGGTAAAACCGGTAATGCCGGCAATAGCACGTACTCGTTTATCTCTACCCACAATGTGGATCGAGTTCCACCACGCGAATATCGAACATTCTTTCATCGTCACATCCCTGAGGGGCTGGATTACACGTATGGCATCTACGGCTCCATTTGATTTCGGTAGACCGGAATCCCATTCTTCATAAAGTTCTTCGAGAATTGAATGTCCTCCTCCCTGCGAGATGCACGAGATCAGCGAAATAGAGAGCGTAGTCAATGATGCTCCAAGCAATAAGTGCGATGCTCGACGAGACCAGGCCGTGTGCAACAGCAAGAGACGAACAAGAACTTTAACGGCACTCGAGATGGCTGTCTGTGTAGGTAATGATTCAAGATACATGCGCAAGGCATCAACTGGAGGGATGTCGCGGGACGGGGCTTGGCGCAGTGCTGTTGCGGAAGGATATCAGCACAGATTCTAGAAAATATACCTTTGGGAACTACCTTCAGTATACAGCCCATCCTTTCCAAGTTCAATTGCAAGCCGTGACCGATTTTGTTCTGTCGCAATGATTGTGCCCCACCATGATTCATCAAAAGCATATTCAAGACGAAGTGGGACAAAGTCAAACTTTGGATAGGACGTCAGTGCTTTCGTAATCTCCTGTGTTCTATCGTGCGTCTGTGATTTCAGTTACTTTATAAACGGTGATTAACAGAAAAAATAACGAGCATTCGTACCCCAGGGAATGCACTGCATACTTCCACATAGCACACTGTACATGATGCCCATATATTTGCAGTGCGCGGATGATGAGTACCTCCCCGAGGCTCCCCATTCATGGAGGGCTGGTTAGCGAAATACGTTCTATGTACCATATCAAGAAGAATGGATGAACCGAGACCACCAGAGAACCCAAGCATGAGACATCCGGAGGCTTTGAGTTTAGGGCGTTTGGACGTCCCAGCATTGGCATTTACGAAGGGCTCTAGAGATCTTCGAAACTTGAGGGTCACAAGGGGAGTGAAACATTCCCTGAAGAGCGGTTGGGTCAGTTTGGTCATGAGGATGGCGGGACGGTGTACTTGCTTGCAGTAGACTGCATGTCGTATCACGATCTTCCCTGGATTCGCCTTGCATTTTATACAATCTCTTCCTTTGCTAAACTTGATACGGCCTGAATGGACGAGTTTTCAACAAAGGATAGCGAGGATTGATTTGCTTGCTTACGAGGCATAATTCCATCACCGTCGGTGGATGGATTTCCGCAGGAAGACATTAGTAGCAGTGATCTTGCTGGTTCACGGTCAGAGTATTAAATCTGTAAGTAACTTAAAAGATATCGTCCACATCTGATAGGAAATCTAATTTAGCGACTTGGGTCATCTATTCCACCATACTAGCAACTTGATTCTAGGACCAGGAAGCCAAGCTTCTAGTTCACGTCTACCCGGTCTGTTACATGCGTCCAAACCCAAAACTGCTCGCGGGTACTGTGTTTCTTCACCCTTCAGCCACGAACGAAATCTATCTACGAAGGAGACCACCTACTTCAACCGACGCGGTCGATCGAAGAAAACATACGTCTACTAAATGCCCACTGTCAGGCTTATTTGATACCTTGATTGACGCATACGCGTCATATTCTTCTTCACTGTCAACACTACCAGGATACTAGTTCATTCTGCAGCGAAGGCATGAATCCATGCCTAGTAATTCTTTAATCAATCCTACGGCCTGTTTAGCAACTTATCAAATTGATCTCGTAGGCTTGATCGTGAAGTGGACCGTCAGCCTTGTCCTGAACGGACTGGCTCGCACGGGCGGCTGAAACCCAACGTCATTGAACTATAAAGACGGTCCACTTTCTCGCTCCTTTTTCTCAGAAATCGCTGTAGCATATCGATTAATTGTATCCTAGCCTCTATCGACAAGCTACCTTCAGCACCGTACACCATCATTATGACTATTGTCAAGATTACCAATCCATTCAAGTTCCAGTTCGCCAAGACCGTCGACAAGGACGAGATTAGCAACGTGCATGTCGACGAACGTGCCCCTTCCGCAGACGTTAGGCTTCACGTGAGCAAGGAGGTTTTCCAGTTTGGTACCACTGTTGTGGATAACAGTGACAACCAACTTGAGGCAAAGTTGTTGGAGCACATTGTGAGCCGAGCCACTTGAACGAAATACTCTGCTTTAACGCTGGTCTATTAGGAAACGGTTCAACCCCCGTCCCTCTTCGACGTCGGCGCGGACACCCGCGCCAAGAAGCAGAAGATCTTATCCAAGATCAGGTCTGCGAGGAAGAGCATCGCTAAGTTGCTCAAGCCAGCTAGTCGAGCCTTGGCATCCACGGTTCCAGAAGTCAACCTTTCTGCGACCCCCAGCATTGTTAGCGAAGACAGTGCTACGAGTCACCATCCACGCCCCCTGTCTCCTCCGTTTATGAGTTGCGTCGCAGATTCTGAAGTCCACGTGCACGCTTCGTTCGACTCTGCCTATCTTCCGCACATTCCTTCGGAGACATTCGCCTTTCCTGATATCAACAGTGAAAGTGTATTCGAAGGGCTCGGGGAGGTCGACGCTATGGAAGCGGTAACCATTCATTTATCCAGCGACACGTTGTCAGACTACGCTACAGCACCTGAATTCAGTTCGGAAGACCCCGTGGTCAGAACGCCGTCTGTCGATGCTTCCGTGGAAATGAGCGTAGATGGTTACCTCTCGTGCGAAACACCTTGCAGGCTTTGCCGCGTACCAAACTTCGAAGGCCTGAAGGTTGGTTTTGCCACATTCTCCAGTTCAGACCTTAGTTGATCTAGATCCCGCAGGTCTTCTTAAACCGAGATTTCTCGTTCTCTGGCATGCCGTGCGGGTTATCGGACGATGACTTCTCTCTCGGAGGTGCTTCTGACACTGGTGTGCCACTTCCACGCAGGTCGTTTAAGCTCGACATTATAGCAAGTTGACTATATTCCATCTTTAACAATTTTGCTAATTGGTGTGCTCAGAAGTCGAGAGTGTTGTTGGGGTACAAAAGGAGCGTCCTACCAATTCGTCAAACGAGCAAGCACAAGAAAATGCGGGTGAGAATCTTGTTCCTTGACATGTTATCGATTCTCAATTCCAGTGGGGTAGACATGGCTGGGCACCGGATGCTTCGAGTCCTCCCGTGGTAAGCAGAGGAGCCCCACATACAAAGCAAGCGCTGCGTCTTGCGGGCACCAGCTCTTGCAGGGCGTATTTTGTCCCTCATCTCAGGTGCAGGCGCACCTCGAATCGTCGTCACATCTTCCGTTATCATCGCCTGCTATACCAATATGGTCGTGTGCGAAAATAACACAATCCAGTTCGAAGTTAAAAAGGCGTTGGAAAATGACGAGACGATCGATGAAAGAGCTGAAGGCTCGACTTGACTCCATGGATGTCGATCCTTGGTGTTAAGGCCCACGCGCAAATCTATCTTTTTCGTGGTACTGTTCTGCGTCGTTTCCTTTGTCATTGGCTAACCCCTCGTTTAATTCCTTTCTTTTCTTTCTATTCACCTCGCAGTCTTCATCGTTCACAAAACTCGGAAAAAATGTTAAAGTCTCAAAACGCGCAAGAAAATGGTATAACATTCAAAAACCTTGTTAAAAAATCAATGTCCCGGAACCGTTTCTTGCACGTCTTCGATTAATGCTGTCCGCCAGTATGTGTCTTCCCCTCGTTTGTAAATTTACTGATAACGCACTTACAGCATGTCTCAGGCGCAAAAAAACTCAAAGCCTTTGAAATGCACCATTGAAAAAAGAAAGAAAGAAAGAAAAGAGAAGAAAAGAGAAGAAGCTAAGAAGAACATGCGCTATTCCAGCCAGTTCGGTCCGCTGTTTCTTCATCGCAGTCTTCAGCTGACATGATCGACAAGCTTATGGAATATCGACGAGAAGAATCGAGTTCTTACTGTAAATCATAAAAATTTACTATGCAGTCGGGTATCAATTCCCGGTGCGTCCAATTGCGCATTCTTGCCTTCGTATGATATTCAACCTGCGCCGAAAGGGCGAGTAGAATCGGTATCATGGAATCTGCTGGAAAACCCGTACAACCGTGAAATAAAACTGGTGTACGAACTTGGTTACGGTTCCAGCAAGCGTCCAGCTCACGTTCTTCGAGTGGGCTATTTCCTTCATGTCGTGCATGTAAAATGACAAACAAAGCTTGCATGAACCGCGTCTCTTCTGCTCGCTTGGAAAAAGTGTAGAGATTTAATATCTAGGATTGCTTGCAGAGCCTTTATCCCGTCTATCCTTTGGGTGCGTTCTACCCACTATGCATGATCCACAATCTGATATTCTCTATTTCCAACCTTCCCCGCTGCTTCTTCACCGACTGCGTAAACGTTGGCTCGGCTGAAATTCTAGGTGGCATCTGTCCCCCAGGGTGCGAAATAAGATTCAGACAGCCGTTACCATGCTCGGCAGCACGTCGGCTTCTACGGGGACATTTACTTTGTTCCTCTTCCCTCATGCCCTCATCCTCGCCTAGTCGTGCGTCAAAGTGACGCGATGCAGTTCGAAGGTAAAGAAGGATATGGTGTACATTCACCTACTCCGGTATGGCTTCGTGTCATTTCCTTGGTTACGGGCCAACTCTTCATTCAGTTTTCTTCTTCTGTCCTGCAGCCTCTCTTTATAAGCACCCGAAGTGATACGCTCAAAAACGATTGCGAAAAAAGCGAAATTTATGCGTCAGGTATGTTTCTTGAAAGGGTTCGATTAGTAACGTCTTTGAGTGTGCCTCTTTCTCTCATTTGTACAGTTTGCCGATGACGCCCCCGTGGTACGCCCCTTAAGCACAAACAAAGATAAAAAACCTTCGAAACGTACAAAGAAGAAGAAAACAAAAAATACAAGCGCTACTCTGACATATCCTCGACGTGTATCTTTTACAACTTTGGCTTTTCCCTTATTCATGGCAGTGCTCAGTACGCCAGTGGGAAAGCTGTAACTTGGCAAGGTTTTGGCAGGTAATCACGTATTTGTTCTTTGCGTACGTTGTGTGTGATATCTCTCCCCCTGGCTGCATACAATCCGCAACCTGACGTTCCCGGCCTTTGCCTCGATACCTTTTTCTGTTTTTTTTCCAGGAGGAAAGTCCTAAAGGAAGCGTTTGGTTTTGTTGCATTTCCGACGTCGGCTGTCCCAATCTATATGTTTTCATCCCTATACCACCTGTCTTTCTCCCGACAACGGTACGAGTTACGGAAACGAGCGACTACACGCCGTGTGTGGAGGTAGTACCTTCTGGCGATAGTATTCTTGTTCGCTCGTCGTGGGTTCAGACGGACGTCACTTGGTTACTAGTATGAAGGTGGATGTGACGATCAAGCTTCGATGTGGAGCGGTGGGAAGAGCAACATGGGACAACGAGGAATGGGAGCAGCTTGGCAACTCAGGGAAATCTGAGGTCGTGAACCTGGGCACCGCAACAGTTTTCCGATGGGATGATCCCATGTTTCAAGATTGAATGCTTCCCTGTCTATTCTATTCTACATGTCGCGGAATTTTGTAACCCAAGCAGAAGAAAAAGGAAAAAAAGTCAATCGTCCTGTTTCGCCGCAAATGCCTTGACCTTGATGCAGACGTCTTCGAGCGCGTTAGCAAGCACATCAAAGTCGGATATCTATGTGACATGCGGTGAATAAAGATGAATAGTGAGAGGCGTCACATACCTCGTTCCAAATCTGTGCGCTGCATCTCGCCCACCACTTGTCGTTGTGCTTGTACAGCGAAGCAAATGCCTGCCACTTATTCAATAACGTATCGAGAATGATTCGAAAGACATCGCCCGATGCCTCGATCTCGCCAGGGATGGGCAATTCCACGTTGACCTATGTGAATACATCAAGCGAGGACAGGAGAGGGGTGCTTGTTCACCCACCATGTTCAAGGTCAACTCGCCATCAGGATCCATGACGCTCGTTCCAAGACGTTCAGCCAGGTGTTTTCCGCCTCTGATGGCGAGCGCATGATTATACCCGTTAATCTTGTGTTCACCGCCCAACCATTCTCTGAAGTCGATCGCTGCACCAATGTTAGGATCAACGTGGGTGGAATGAGTAGCGGGCGTGTTTGACCTGCACCAATGCTCAAATGTGGGACGAAATCGATGGTAGCGGTCCCTGGAACAAGTCGAACGGTAAAGGGGTTGGCCGTAGCAAAGTGAATGCGTACATTCGAACAGCGTGGCAAAGTCCCGAGGACCCGAGTAGTCCTTGTCCTGTGGCGAGTTGTAGGTGACTGGCGTAGGGAATGGTGATTTGATCAAATGTTGGTTTCTAACGTTCCTTGTGAGAACCGACAGATTCCCACATGATAAATGGATCGAACCTCTTTGGGACGTAAAGAACGGCACTCGATCTCTTTGAAAAGAGCCACTTGTGGCAATTCTTTTGGAAGCGACGTCACGAACGACCCCAAGGAGTGGAGAAAAACATACGGAGACCCAAAAGTCGGGCTGTGCTTTGGAGAGGTTGAGGTCTACTTCTTGACCGATCGAGTGGGCGCCATCGACGACGCTGATGACGCCTGCCTCTCGACAAACGGCCACCATCTCTTTCCAAGGGAGCAACGCTCCCGGATGAGATGGGATACTGTCAATGAGTGCGACGATTTTCCTTTTCCCTGTTGCATCGTTGGTTTTCGTTAGCTCCTTGATATACACCTCGAATGATTGAATGATCTTGGCGTGTGTCGTTGGGAATTGCAGGTTGAATGTGGATACGGTGGGATGAGGTGGGATGTCGGAGAGGTACTTGAGCGTTTGTGACACGGAAGGATATGTCGTCGTCACTGAAACGAGGGGATGAGAGCAGATAACGGGAACGGGTGAACGGCACACTTCCGACGAGGATGTCACCCTCGTTGAAAGAAAAGTTGCGCAAGACAGTGGCGAGACCGTGCGAGGTATTGTTGACGATGACGCATTCGTCGGTATCCACGCCGATGAGCTTTGCAACGCGTTCTCGGACACGATCGAGATAGGTTTTGCAGTTGAGCCGAATGAACTTGTCTGGATTGGACTCGATTTCGTCCGTCAGCTTGTCGCAGTCAGCACGGACGGGGAGTGGAAGGGACCCATATGAACCTGTGAATGCAACATGCAAGATCGGTTGGTATGGCGCCATAAGCAGTGCCTACCGTGGTTGAGGTTGACATAGTTTGGCGTGAATGCGAAGAGAGCGCGAGCGTCGTGGCCGAATGGTGGTGGTGGTGTACTGTAGAGTTGACTGGTCATGACTGATGGCGCTATCTGATCTCATATCTACAACAAAGTGTTCCCAGCGCTGTCTTTCCGCTTCACACCGATAACCCCATCCATGGCATCCGCCTTTTTCTATGGGACGTTAATGCACCCCAAGATCCTGAAGCGGGTCATTGGGCACGAAGGGTCTTATCTCGAGATCAGCCCAGCATTGTTACTCGTGCGTGACTACTGCTTGGGGATATGACACTCATGTGGACATGTTGCAGGACTATACGAGACACAAGATTAATGTAGATGAGCCGCACATCGGGTGACGTGGACATTCACGGACGTGTTGTAGGGTGCAGATTACCCGGGTATCGTTCCCTACGATCGCAGCCGTGTCTTGTTTAGCGAGGACCTCGATCTCAAAGAAAGGTGTGTACGAGGATCGCTGGTGACGGGATTGTCTGCCGGCGACGTCCGACTGCTGGACATTTTCGAGGGTGACGTGAGTGATGTCGATTGCAGTGTGGTATGGGGACGCTCATCCTGGCAGGAATACATGCGCGAACGGGTGGTGGTGCATCCGTTGGGTGCTGCGGTAGGTCTGGACGATGTAGAGGTATCGGGAGATCCACCGCCAGTACCCGCTCGGGACATGCTCGGGGATGGGGTCGAGGTGGAGACGTACGTATGGTGTGAACCAGTGACACGACTGGGATCAAATCTGTGGACGTTCGCGTCGTTTGTGAACGAGTGCAGTCACAAGTGGATCGGGGAAGCATCGCGGGAGAAATCGGATTATACCGAAGTAGACAGACGACGGGCGATGGAGGGAAACATTGTCCGTGGATCCGAGGGTATATATATATAAAGAGGTGGCCGAGTGAATCTAACCTCTCTCTCTCTCTTTCTCTCCCTCCCTCGATGCACGACTCGATCAGGCTCGTCTTCGCCACCTCCGTCGTCGCCCTCTTTCTCGTCTTCATCCTCGCAACCGGTATCATCGAAGAAACGAAGCAATTGACACGGCCAAGTTGGTGCCATAAACGCGTCACTGGAATGAATTCGCTGACCTCACCCTAGCCTTCCCCGACTTTGCGCACTACAAACTCATTCAGACCCTCGACGACGCCCACCTTCCTACTGGTACGTAACGGGCGCCAACTAAACTACGCCATCTTTTATCCTTTCCCAGATCCTCATGATAACAAGCGTATAATTGCCGTGGGAGATATCCATGGCATGAATCAATCCCTCGGGTGCGCTTACCCCCGCTAGACCTCTCTCTCTCTCTTTCTCTCATCCCTCCCCTCAGCGCATTACTCGACAAGATTGCCTATGATCCACGCTCGGACACGCTCATCCACCTGGGTGACCTCATCCCAAAGCACAAGAAATCCTCCTCTGACCCCGTCCTCGCCTTCATGTCCACACACAACATCCTCGGCGTACGTGGAAACAATGACGAAAAAGTCATCGAATGGAGAGCTTGGATGGACTGGATCGTGACGCTCCCCGGCGGAAAGAAATGGCTCAAGGACTTGAACGCACAGTGGTCCCACATCGACGGAGACGTGCCCAACGCCCCATTCGAGGCGTGGCTCAACAAAAAGTCTCACAAGGAGTGGAAGGCGTTCGTACCGACCGGTTGGAAGCTGCATGGTCTGCACTACAAGGTCGCACGCCACCTATCCCAAGACCATTTCGACTATCTGCTCTCCCTCCCGCTCGTTCTGTATGCACCGACAGCACACACATACCTCGTACACGCCGGTTTACTTCCAGCCGATCCGACCCGCAAAATAAACCATCCAAAGCAGCCACTCTCGCATTGGCCCGCAAAGGGAAGTCCGAAACACCTTCGCGGCCTTCAAGAGCTCGCGTTGCTAAACGACATCCCTCAGAACCAGGATCCCTGGGTGGTGATGAACATGCGCAGTCTCTCCAAACGCGGAAAAGTCAAGGACGGAAAGGAGGGTACTCCTTGGTCAGAACTCTGGAACGACGTCATGGGTAGCTGCTCGGGCCTGTCTGCCGAGGACACGTCCGTCGCAAAAGACACCCTCAAGTGCTTCCCGTCCATGATCTTGTATGGCCATGCTGCAGCCCGAGATCTCGACGTGAAACGATGGTCAGTGGGCGTCGACACCGGCTGTGTACGTCGTCCAATTCTGCTATTTCACCCTCTTGACACGTTTCCGCTAGGCTTACGGCCGTCACTTGACTGCCGTCGTGCTCGACAACAAGTCTCTCTCGCCCCTAGAAACCATCGAGGCATCATCACAAGACACCCTCATCCCCTATGGTGATCGAGGAACAGCCCGCATCGTCAGCGTAAAGTGCCATGTTTAATTGGCCTTTGCCTTGCATTTATACGTAACGTATTCGTATTTCCCTATATTTCACCTTGGGACCGATGCACGCTTTTTGGAACTCATACTTGTATTGGGCGCTAGCTTAATCATACGATAGATGCTGCTACATTACTCGCGTCCCACGACGGACGATCGTATTAGCCTTCTCGAGTCTGAATAGTGCTGTACATCAGATAATAAACTGCAAGTCGGTATCCTGACGAAAAAAAAGGGTATGTAAATTCTATTTCTGTATGGGAACTCGACTTACAATAGGATGGGAACTCGAAAACTGGTGCAACCGCATCAGTATTTCCATGAATGTCATTCGGCCGATGAAAATGTACCTGTGGCTTTTGGCTGTATCTCTGGCCAAGAATCTGCCTGAGTGCGGACCAAGGGTTCAGAGAGGTCGAAAACAACAGAAGCTCGACACGGCCTACCTCATTTCAACAAGAAGTTGCCGGTAGCTCGGGTAAGAATCACGCGCTATGAAGCCCATTTTAATGCGTGAGGATCAACCCCGTTGGCATAGTAAACTTACAGAGTGCTGTTAGAAACGCCTAGAATCACATCGGGTCAACTACGCAAGGTACAAAGTCTAATCACGCACATCGCTCATGGCGCCCGTGCTACGGCCTCTGATGTGTGCATCGGCACTCGTCTGTGAGTCCTTGCAGCCACTCCAGGAGATCTGCGTTTGCATGAGGACAGTGAAAGACATGCGAATCAAATGGCGGCATTACCACGTCGGCAGCGCTTGTTCTCGTCGCTCTCGTGTACTCGTTCGCCTTTTGCGCTCTCCCAGAGGCAACGTGGACAAGGTCCGATACACCGCTGAGCAAACCACCAATGTCATTCCTTTCGAATGAGACAAAGGTAGAGAACAGCCCTTTGGCTGTGTCGCGCGTCGGGTTGGGCTCTTTGAGTTTACCTTCCGTAGAATACTGCGCGATCAAGGATTTAAAAAAAGACACTCAAGAGAGAGAAGGCGCTATTGATACCGTGTACGGGAGATCTAGGAACAGAGACGTCAACGTGCTTCCACAAACTATATCGGACTCATACCAAGTGCTGAACCAGAGTGACATGCCTATGGAAGAGTGAGCACTGAGTGGGAATACCTCGAGCTTGCTCACATCAAAGATGGCTGTTAAGCGACAACCAGCGGGAAGCCCGCTAACCATGATCCTATGCATGTCCTGTAGCCACGTTCAGATGCTAATCACAAATGAAATAGAATGATTAACGAACATCGTCAACGATGTGGGATGTCATCTTGAAGTCGACAGGATATATGACTGAGCGGGAAGGCCATGAATTGCCATACCAGTAGAGAAGCGGAACGAGCTTGCCTTCATCAAAACCGTCTTCTTCGTCGCCATCCAGGTCTTCCGTCTGTCCCCCATGACCCGAATCTGTTCCAAGGTGCAGGGGTTTCAACCTTGTTGACATGTAGCAGTACGTACAATGGAAGAAGAGGGCATCGTTGGGCCGAGCATCCCTCACGAGCCAATGCATTGCGTCGAGCTAAAAGGAATAAAACGTCAGATGGACCAAAGTCGATCCGTGAGTAACCGACCATGTTTTGTCGCGTGGGTTGTTGACGGGGATGCGGTGAATTATCTGTGAGCATTACCATATCTTCCTCTCTGTAACCGCGCCCTATCCATGACATGAACGAGTAAAGAGACGGATGGGGTGATTCGACCGACCTAAAAGGAACCGCTTCATGCGATGCACGTCTTCTATGCAACCCTGGAGCGCCTCGGGTTGACCAATATAGTTGATACCGATCTGTAAACAGGTTATACATGCGTGAACTGGGACAACAACGAAACGCATACGAGCAACGCCTTCTTTCTCCCGTTGCATTGCGAATATTGAAAGGAGGCAGGCTGCATCTGTCCTGCCGGGCCCGGCTGAAAGTGATATGATTGCTGTCCTGTTGGAGGTCTAGGTGGAGGACCCGAGGGGGGTTGATATCCTGCAGATGGAGCACAGCGCATGGATCCGCCAGGGGGTCCTGGGGGTGGTGCATACGATCCGGAGTAGGGATACCCCATCGGTGGGTTGGGAGGCGGGGCATATCCTCCACTCGGATGGTGTTGGTGGTGTTGGTGACTAGGCCACATAACTTGATGGAGAATAAAGGTTTTCTTGCTTGCAATGTACGATATGACAGAGGCTGTGCTCCGACTTCCCATTCCCATTCCCTGCTGTATCACGATCTGGGGTGATAAAACCAGGAGGTGCCTTGAACATCACACAGCAAGTGATCCTCGAGCAAATTCGATGGAGGTGACCTGGCATGAGCCAATTGCCAGCACGGGCGGGTCCATGGTCTACAGGATTTGGACTCTTGGAATGGGATATGAGCCGACACCCCATGTTATTCCTCTCTCAATACCCTGCCAGATCTTTGAGCCGAATAGCCTTGCTCTCAATGATATGGATTCCAAGCCTTCTAGCAATATCCAACAAATGAAATTACTAGTCTAATTTTCTTCTCTTTCTGAGGAATTGTGCGTACAAGCATAACGCTGTTAATGGTACCTTCGACGCGATCGCTAAACGTCATTGGTCGGAACCAGCGCCAGCTAACGGACCTCGCTTGCAAGGGTGAACCTCAAAGTTCCCGCTCGGGAAATAAACTAGTTGAGGTGCCCATCCAACTTGGTGGATCACGACCACTTGCTTCAACGGACCTTCCCATTTCGAATGTGCGTCCGGTGGCACTCGACGTTGCGAGCGTGATGTACCTCCAAAGGGTTTATCGCTACGCACGGCAAGGATACGATTCACGGCGAGTCTTTCTCAAAAACTGGACAAAAGGACCACATCTGACTCAACCCGCGCGTCTCGTAGACCACGATAGTTCACACTACCTCGTTCGACAAGTTGACGTATCCGGCTACGCGGTGCCCCCGCGGACTGTGTTTGGTCATTTTGACGGACGACGTCTTCGTGCCACCCTTCCGTTCATACGTACTTGTACGCGGAGGAACTAAACAAGCCACCATACATAACTTGGGATCGCAATCGTGTAGGTGCCCCGTGCTTCCCGGTTGAGCCCGCTATCGAGGAAAGGATATAATCCGGCCGTTCTACGCTGCTCTTCCCCATCCTATCATATATTCTAGCTGTCACCTTGGTTAGCTATAATGGACCCATCCTTGGACGAACCTCTCATCGCATACAACCTATCTCAATATCTACTCGACCGTGTCAACATACACGATACGATCACACGATTGGTGAGTGAGTATCTGGCTGCTTCCCCGAAACTATCGTGCTAAAAGTGCGTTTTGTCGTAGTCGGCGTATTCTGACTGTAGAGATTTCGAGCGACTTGGAATAGAGGTCTTTGCCTCCTCCTCGGTGACAGTCGACAACTCGCTCATCACGAACGAAGAACCGCGAGGTAAGAATAACAGTCCAAACCACATTGTTCACCAGAATGACTCTCAGGCAAGGCAAGGCAGCCAAAGAAGAGGCAGAGTCTTGGGCAAAGTATTTTGAACGATTCACGGCAGCACAACACATCATGACGTGGGTCCTTTTACCATCTTCGTTGCACGACTGAGGCAAAGCGTTTGCGACAGTTGTGTTCTCGTCAACCTCCCACAGCCTGCCCTGACTTGGAATATTGCTACGCCAAACAAAGCAACTGCATCTGCAAACGCGCTGGTCACATTCCGACGTGACCGTGCAAGGGGAGATACGATTGCTCAGCATGGGGTAAGAGTACTTTGTATCAGATACGTCAAGGTGTAACACTTTTTTTTTTACCAGAGCTACTACACCTTTGATCTAATCCGACAGACAGGGGTAGACCCAACTTCAAACCCATGGCGAATCTCGCACATGAAAGCCCATCCGTTTTGGTTTAGAGGAAATATTGAAGTAATGAATTGATGAAGCCGCTTTCTGTTTTATAGCATCGCGTATCGTATCCTATAGAACGGCAGTAATAGAATTGAATTCCGCCCTCTGCCTTTTATGAGAAACAGAATTTGCTCTTAATTATACACGATGCAGGACAACTTGAACATCCGGCAAAACTCAAGGCCCACACAAGCTTAGCCGCACCGATGACCATCGTTCCAAGAAGAGGCCATTGTAACGATAAGATCGAGGAGAGAGTGAGAATCTATCCTTTCCAAGTTCACTTGGAATGAGAAGACAACATGTGGCCCACACACGCCGCTCATTGAATGGGTGCACGAGGGGTCCTCGTTTCTTGTCCCTGGCGTAATCGCTCCGTCTGCCTCGACCATATCTTACGGCGTGGGCTTAAAGCGTCGTCCGCATGTTCACCATGATCTGACGAGTATTGGCTGCGCCGCTCAACAGACTTTCCAGTTGCAACCGCGACGACGTTATCGAGCACTGGTAAGTACTGCCCTTCACCTGAATAGAGTCCGGATGTAGGACCGTCCTGTCTGATAAAGTAACTGGCATTTTTTATTGTCGCCCCTTTTGGCTGCCTCGTGTTTCTTGCCAGCTACGTTCTGCCCACCTTGTCCTGATAATCATCCGAGAGGCCACTTCTAATTTCGTGCCTTCTCTAGTTTCTTTTCTCCTCCACACCAACCCTACAAGGCAGTTTGGGCAGTGGGCGTTCTCTCAGCTCAGTCATGTCTTCCACAGCTATTGGTACTTTCACCTGTTGGGATGGCTACGACTGCTGTGAATTTGTAGAAGAACGTCCTTCTCGTCCTCCACGTCGTTCCCGACTCGCATCGACTTCAATTCCCACCCCCCTGCGGCAAGGTATTGAACGCGGTGGTGAGCGCCCACAGACGTCCAAATCGAACACAGGACATGGCCAGCGAGATCAGGAGTACACATCCCTAGACGAACTGTGGAATGCCTTGCGGGAGAGGAAGCAAGCTGCAGAGGCCAAGATTCCTCTCAAGGTGAAATCTCTCGAGACACCCCATGCCGGTCCAAGCGGGGCGTTACGACCCACCTCGGACCAGCAACCTGTAGCGCCTAGGAAGGTCACCCCTCCCAAGGTCAAGCGCAAGAAATCTACGTACGCCACTTGTATCGTTTCGGGTGTTCTTTATCCTGATCCTTTCGAACGTGCTGCAGGGACTGCGTTTCATTTCGCGAGTCCCGTTCAGGTCGTACAGTACGTACTCTTTCTCAATCCCCTCGCAACCTTCTTATCCCCGCACAGATCACGGCGACCTTTGACTTGCCCGGCATAAAGAAGGATCAGGCGCACGTCAGCTTCCGTTGGAATCACCTGGTGGTTACGTGGCAGACAATCAAGATCTCCGAAAAGATGGAAGATGGTCGACTCGTGAGAGAACGAGAAGAGAAGAAGTATACGCGGACCATACCACTTCCCGAAGGGACGAAAGTGAGTAATGGTCACTTTTCCATTTCATGGGGTTGATCGTTGTATTCGCTAGTTCGAGGAGATTCGCGCAGTTATGGACGATCGTCATCTTATCTTGAACTACCCCAACATGCGTACTGTCCGTGTCGACCCCCGGCCTCGTTTGCCTAGACAGGCCGAGGCCCGTCGTATTGAACCTACCGTCGTCTCTGATGGTGACATCAAATCGAGCGATGACTTTGAGAATGCGTCCTACCTCAAGTCTACAGATCCTTCACCGCACGAAGAGGTTACCGAAATCACCACTGATATCTCAGAGTATTAGACATTGCGACCCCGTTTTTGCCCGTTGTGTTTCTGTTGTATCTGCTTCTCTTCTCCCTTCCACATCGCAGTCGCTGAGAATAAAACGTTTTACTACAGGGCGTTCGCATTGTACCTGCGGACGATACTTATTTATTCATTTTCTGGAAGTTGTCCGCAACGGATCATTGGATGATCGTGCCTGTTCTGTGACCCTTGTTAGGAATGTGTATCCATGTCAGCAAATGGGACTCATGTCCTTGAGCTTCCATTTGGACCCTTGTAAACGAAAGACAGGAGACTATCGTGGTAGTTGTCGGGTACGAAGTAGCAATAAGATACATGTTACATATCGTCCACACTCCATTCATAACTAGCTGCTGTTGTCCGTTTTCTTTCGTTGATGCACTGGAACCACTTCTTCTCAAAGCCGTTACCGCGATCTAAAAATAATCAGCGTACTCGCTAAGGCCTCACAAGAGATTTGACTTTACCTACACCATCCCATCTATAGCCCGGTTTTATGCCAAAACGATTGGGAGGCGGTGGAGGCCCTTTATACTCTGGCTTTCTGGCAACCTTGGATGCCTTTTTCTATAGAACATGATAGTCGGAAGATCAACTACAGCATAGTTTATACTTGGACTCACCGTCAGGAAAGCAGCAGCAGGATCATTCCACCTCTCTTGCGTCTTGAGTTCCTCGTTGAGTTCCTTGTCATCCACATGTCGGGAGAAGGGCAATGTTTTATTCTTCTCCAATTGCATTCTGCGTTTCTCCTCTTCATCTCGCTGTACCAAGCCTTTGCCCCACTCCATCTTTAGCGCTTCCTTTTCCTCTCGCTCTCTCTTCTTCCGTGCCGCTTCAGCTTTTTCCAGCTTCATATCGATCTTGCGTCCAGTGGCATCGCGATATACAGTCTCCTGTGCGGCCTCCACTTCCTCTGTTGTCATTTCGACTTGTTTGACGTGGTTTTTTGACTGCGGTAATCCAGACTCAAGCTTCATCTCATGATACGTGCGTCAAACAAGCATTACCTTTCGTAGATCCTCGGGACGGATCAGTCCACCTTTCAGCGGTCGTGCTGCCTCCTCCTCTACGATGGCCGGTTGTTCATCTGGCGGAATAGGCGGGCTCTCCTCCCTCTTCACGCCCTCTCGCACCGTCGACCATCCCGAATTTTCCTCAGTTTTCCGCCTCTTGAAGCTTCGGTCGCTCGCAACTGCCGCTTCCGCTATCTCCATGCCTTCTTCTTGTTGCTGTCTTGAGTGCTCATCGCCAAAGCCCGCATCCTCGTCAACAAACATGGATGGACCACTGGCCATACTGCTTGTGATCTGGCGCTTCTTCTTCTTCTTGGGAGCAGTTCGGGCCAGGATGGCCTCAGCCTTGGGACCTGACATGTATTTTTCTGCAAGGTAGGCTTGCATAGTTTACAAAGGTGAGTATTATTATGAAGTGCAATTCGAATGCAAAGCTGCGTTGTTTGGTTTGACAAATGAAATTACGTAATGAAATGCAACGCTCGACGCGGCTCGAAGAAAACAAAAGGTACAGTGTCCACCACCACTTGCATCAAACCCTTTTAGCATGCTTTTTCCAGCTCTGACCTAGTAATATAAGTTTGCTACTCTTAAGCTTAAGAGAGTATGCAGTAGTATCTTAGGAATTAATGTTAGAGCTATCACACCATTCCTGTGAGCATTATGCTTGATTCATCAACCAAAATTAGAGCACCTCACATATTCTATGAGAACATTTCAATCAATAAATGCTGAAAAAAAGATGAAACAGCTGGTCTTCATGTAGCCAACTATAGACTATATTTATAAAGCCTGATTCTTACAAATGAACATGCCAGAAGGATGGCGGTGAAATGGACCAGTAAACGTGTGTTATCATTTCGGCTATGAGAGATATGCCAAAAATGGAAAGTTGTGCACGACGTGCCATTTGTTGTATTCTCACAGCTCACAATATCACTCAATTTTCCTATCACCATGGTTGGACGTGCAAAGTCAAACAGATAAAAGAAACACGGAGTCTGATGGTGAGGACCGCTGATGGGGTTAATCACGCTTAGTAATATACCATATCTGGGACTGGTGCAAGTGTCGGGCACTGCTAATAAGCTGCCATCTCACAACACATCCAGAATCTATTTGACCCATAGAAAAATGTTAGAGACTCAAAGATACTACATAGTACTGTTGATGTGCGCGCACGATCTAATATTTACAGTAAAATTGTGAAGTGTGAGGGACTTGAAACTTAGTTGGTGCAAGTGGCGGTGGATGACTGTAAATGCTACTGACTAAGGAAGCGTTGACGCGCAACCATCTTACTAAGGACCTAATGCCGGCTACTAGCAAAATCTACCATTGAAGGCTGCACAGTGTACGCCCCGACGACGGCCAACTCGAGAAAATCAAGACATTGGCATGCGGGTATAAGGAGCATGCATTTCGGGAAACAACAAGTGCTTCAACAACGTGTG